>ML821468.1:58687-95368 GCA_009831015.1 Picea engelmannii
ATATATATAACATTTCTTTTTTTGGATATGTTGATATATTGTCTTCAGTTTTATAGGTTTTTCAAAGAAAGTACAGAACTGAACTTCATCACTCTCTCGCAATAGGTAAGACCATTTTATTTCATGAAATTTTCTTATCAATATACACTGACTTGTTTTGAAATGAATAAATTTGAGCTTGTTTGCTCCCTTTGACTGCTCATTAAAGTATGAAAGGGGCATTTATCATGGAAATGATTATTTTTTACCAGGCCTAATGAATTATGATGGGAAAGAAACCCCCCTAGAGTTTTCTTTTATCATTTTCTCAGACTCTCAAAACATAAGAAAGCAATGAGCATATACTAACTTGGGCTCATAAAATCCACAAGTAAGTGATTATTGTTCCAAAAATTATGTCTGCAAGATTTCTATCTGCACTCGCGTTGGATGATGTGGAATATGTTAAGGTCCACCTTCCAACAAATCTCACTCCATCGACACCAATACCTTATCTGGAGTAGGGATTAGAGACTATTTAGTACCCTGGACTCTGCATGTCTCAATGGCAGATTTCCTTGCTAACAACCATGGGAATACATCAATGTCTCTTGGTTTATAGATCCTACAGGTGATTCAACACCAAGACATTTATTTGTACCTGTTAGGATGTACTATAGGTACCTTGAGGCCCATTGACATCACTGGTGGGTCATCTTGCATTGGTTAACAACATTCATTAATGGCCGGTAATCCAATGATTTCTTTTTGTGTTCGACTCCAGAACATTTACTCACACAAATAAGAATTGTACCATGGGTTTAAGCTTTGAAGTTGTTGAAGACATGATTTTAATTGATCCCTTTCAGGAAGGAACAAATTTCAGGTTCAGGGATAATCATCAAATAATTTGCTTTCATAAATAGAAAGTCTTTTTATTCGCAGATTTCGGGTTATTTCATCAGTACTAGTCAGTGCCAACACAGAATCTATCAGCTACAATGGTCATCAGAAATACAAATTCAAATTACAATTTTTGCGCTCTCCAGATACAGACTTGACTTTCATAATTGGTTCAAATTTCTCTGCAGATTTCGGGTTATTTCATCAGTACTAGTCAGTGCCAGCACATAATCTATCAGCTACAATGGTCATCAGAAATACAAATTCAAATTACAATTTTTGCGCTCTCCAAATACAGACTTGACTTCAAAGATCTCTACAGTAAGAAATGCATAAAAAGGGGATAGGTAATCTAATTCAGGTACGCTTAGTTTCATGTTGGTTTAATGTATTAAATTACATATTAATAATTTGAACTGGGAATGCCTCGTTACTCCATAATGTTTCATTATACCTATACTCTGTACCTAATAAACCAACCCACCTCGACATTTCATATCATGGAAATGCACTACATTATCTTGGTTGAGTTCGACACGATTCATATATGATAATATTTTGCAAGTGTGTACAACCATCATCATTTCCTTACATGCTATTGATCCTCACGACAATTCAAACCTTCTTCTATGATTCCTCTCACGACTACTTCACACATCATACTCTATTCCTCTGTTGCCCTCATCTAATTCTGTTGCTCACCTGTGGACCTTTCCTGTGATACCGAGTGAAATTATGGTGGCAAATTTTCACGAACCTGATACCTTTGCAGACTTGGAGGCCCTTCCTGAGTATGAAGCCACCAAACACATTTTTCAGAAAGCTGGATGGGAGCCGTTTTTCAAGAAATTCGATGGGTATGATAATTAAATTACGCTTTAGTTCGCTCTGTGTTTTCATGGTGGAATAGCTAAGGTGGGCGAGCTAGAGTTTGAAGTCACAGAAAAATTCATCTCTGAATCAATTCAATTACCCAACACTGGTCAGAAATGGACGAAGGGACAGCCCGTCAACAAGAAGCTTTGCACGCAGCTTCTGCAACCATAGTACCAGAAATTACAATGGTCAGAGGGCACATCAAGGTCATGGTTAGAACCAAAATGGGCTCAGTTGCTAGCTATCCTCCAACGCTACCTCACTTGCGAAGGATGGTATACGATCATGTTTCCATGTCATGCCCAACTCATGCTACATTTCAAAGGTAACCATTTGATGAACATACCTTATTTTCTATTGAAGAGTTTAAAGAAAATTGCAGAACAGGTCCGCAAGGCCAAAGATTTTAGAGGTAGTTTATTTCATTTTGGTCTTGTCAAGATATTGATTAAGTCTGCGTTGTCCCACAAACAAGAAACTTGGGATATGTTCGATGTAAGAACCCTAGCCTCTAACAAATCTAGAGATAAAAATGTTAAGTCTGCTCCTCCACAAAAGAAGTCGAACTCTAAGAAAAAGGGTGTTAAAACCCTGACCGAAATCTGTGATGACCCTAAGAATACACCAGACTGCACAATTGAAGCCAGTGATGATAATCCTGGTACAAAACATTCATTTGATTTCCATGGTTTCGATGGTGTGGAAATTAACCATGACAAAGTGAAAAACACTGTTCCTACAGAAGCGAATGTTGAAATTCCGATTTCTCCTCCAACTGCTACGAATATTATTGATGTGGAACAACTGGAAGAGTTAACTGACAAACCTAGGAGAAATCCCAAACAAAAATGCACACACACATTGTCAGGTATGGATAACTCTATGCCCAGTTACCCACACCATGGGAAAGATTAAAAAGTGTGGATGATCATGAGGAGGCTCTGAAGTCCTCTGAAATGACTTGGACTCTTTCCCAATTGATTCAAAAAGTCCATAAAGTCAATCGGAAAGCTAATGCGCCCAAATAAATTGAGCAGGACAAGTCAATTCAAATTCCAACAGATACCCCTACTCAGATGTATAAAGAGTTTACTCATGAACTCAGCCCAATCGACAACCCTGATCAAGTGTATGACGAGCCTACTCTTGAACTCAGCCCAGTCGACAATCCTATTCAAGTATATGATGAGTTTACTCATGAATCTAGTCCAGTCGACACCCATGATCAAAGGCCAGATGAGTTCACTCACGCGTCCAGTCCTCAAACACAACAAGGACATGGTAAAACATTTGAATCTTACTGTGAAATTTCCTCCAGTAAATCCCTGAGACCAATGGTAGCCAGATTAGAAAGCAGGAATCACAGGTTGAAAGAGAAGTTACATGAATACACCATATTGGATCGGCACATCAAAACAAAAAATGAACTTATGAAACTCAGGCAAACTCATTTCTTGTCCAAGATTGAACGATTAAAATGAAAGAATAAAGGTCTTTTCCATAGGAACAGGAGACTGCAAAAGATTTCCAGGAAGCACATCATCATTAATCGAGTCCTTAAGAAGGAAATCAGAAGCATGAAGAAACATGAGAAATTGCAAATGTTGGTTGCAGCTGCTGCAACACTCTGATGAATCTCAGTTTTTGACTTTTTGTTGTCTGAGGATAGGCAAAGACTTCAGTTTGGGGGAATGTCAGTCTCCGGTTTTGACTATATTTTTGCCTATATCATGTTAAAAAGACCTCCATTTTCATATCTAGTATCATTTCCTTCTAGCCTTACCATGACACATTTGACATCCTTTTACAACTAAATGGGGCTATTCAAGGTATTCTTATGATTCAAGTTATTTTTAATGTATTTTGATATTTTAAACTAATGTTGATACTAATGTGGCATGAGTTAGGTATTGTTCCTTTGAAACAGAACTTACCAGTACCAGGTACCAGCTTGCACTTAGTGGAGATACCAAAGAAGCTGTCGAAGACTTGCACGACATGGCCAAAGTGGATTGACAGTTCGATTCATATGATAGAATGAGTCATAACTCAATATGTTGACTCAGGGAGAGATTGTAGAACCGATTTATTAGAATGCTTTATGATCCACACTTCTTGACACTGCGTGTCATGAAGTTGTGAAGTTCGTTTTAACTGACTATGAGTCATTTTCAGATCTGAGATCCGTTTAGATTAATGCACCTTTGTTTAAAACTGTTTTGGAGAGGATCTATATAAACAGAGGATCACTCTCAAGAAACTTTGGTTACAATATGCTATGTGATACGATTTTTTATAATACAAATCTACTATGCGTTATGTTATTTGTTGTTAAATGATTTGAGTCGTTTTATGAATTATGGAGCGTGAAGTATGAATAGTTTTTGCATGGAATGATCTGAGTAGCTCTGGTTTCCTTTTCGACGATTGCACCTCTTGGTTGGGCCCGCCAACAGGTTCAAGTTGTTGTCTCTTTTCCATATTAGAGTTAGTTTATTTAAGTATTTTAGAATCTGCATGTAAGTTAGTTTATTTTAGTTTGGGAATTACTTTGTTAGATTCTTTCTTAACCATTCTTCAGATTGTATCATTTCCAGTGTGATAACATCTCATATATTGATGAATGTTGAATGCATTATTTATTCCTGTAACACTTAAAGAATGAACTAGATTTGCTATGTTTCCAGTTTTCAATCTGAACATGATTTAAAGGGAATGCGAGTTTATATTTACTCTGTCTTGATTAGGATATTTAGCTTACTCTGTTCTGTTAGGATAGTCAGCTTATAGTGTGTTTCTAGTTTTAAATTTGATCATGATTCAAAAGGAGTATGAGTTTAGATTTATTCTGTTATGTTAAGGTAGTTAGGTTACAATCGGATTAAAGGAAGCTTCCAGTACTAGTACGGTAAATAGGACATTTATTTATTATACATGTGGATAGATTTAGAACTATTTTTGATGTTTAGATTAAAATATTTTCGAAAATGATCTTTATTTTATGACTTAGATAGAAATGATGATGATTAGATGTTTAAGTTAATGGTAGATAGTCTTGGGAGATCACATTGGATTAGAAATAGAAGTACCTGTACTTAAGCACAAAACTATTTTTCTTTGATGTATTAAACAAGAGATGATTAGTTTCAAGATAATCATTAGGGTTCAGTTTTTAAGAGTGATTTTGTGTTTTCTTCTTAGAAAAAACTTTAGATAGGAATTAGAATCTTACCAGCACATACAATGTAGCAGCTCTAAGTTCACTTACCCTGGTTTGACAATTCAGTGTTTTCAGGTAATTAAAAATCTTTAATATAACAACCTGACACTCATCGGATATATATTTCTAACGAGGTATTGAGTGTGTCAAATGGAGATCGTATGCAAAAGTTACGACCCCGGGAAGTTGATGTACTGACTTACCCAAACGGGGCCCACATGACTTTTGGCGCTTCATCTCCTAGGGTTAGGTTTTTGGATGTCTAGGGTTTTTGACATTCCTATTTATTGTAAAAAGGCCTTCAGAACCTCATTGTAGCCATCTTCTTGTGAATGAGAACAGTCATCACATCTCTTCTCAAAGATAAGCCGCCAACATTCCAACAAGCTTGTTTTCCGCTGCATTTTATAGTTTCAACTTATTTCCTTATTGAATAGAAAACTAGTTTTACTATATCTCTGTTATTTTGTGTTAAGCACTTGTTAATAATCTGTAGTCATTTCATTTTTCTCCTCAAATCTGGATCAACGATATCAGATCAGTCTGCTCCTTGTCGTCTTAATACATGTCCCCAACAAGGTCGGAGTACAAAGAGTTGGGTCTCGAGATTGTTTCTCTTGAGGACAAAACCTCTCTCATGCCCAAGCGACCTATCATGGTAGGAGAAAAGAAAGATGATAGGACAGAACATCCTTTCAAAATGTTGCATGAGGAAGACCTCACGCAATAGAGGAACGAGATGATGGATAGTTTTGTGCAAATCCTTCAGCGACTACCAACAGGCAATGCATCTTCTTCGAACGGAGGTGCCACCCCATTTAAGGTAAAAATAAACTTCGATATTCCTATATTTGAAGGTTAGATAGACACAGAAGTTGTAGACAAGTGGTTGAATCGACTAGAAGGGTATTTGTTTGTCCATAACTTTTCAAATAGAGAAAAGATTACTTTTGCACTCCTCAAAGTCGTTCCCCATGTCAAAGATTGGTGGGAAACTTTCTTTGAGCAAAAGGAAACAGAGGAACCCTCATTATTTACAGTCATGGCCACTTGGGAATCCTTCGGGGATGTTATTAAGGAACAATATTACCCTGTCAGAAGTTATGAAGACTTATATACCAAATGGACAACACTGCGGAAAGAAAGAGACCAAGCAATGTCAGATTTCACAAATATCTTCCATACCTTGCGCACCAAGCTGGGTATCAAAGATTCAGAGTGACATCTGGTGCTTTGCATAGATACATCTAGACTGAAATTGATTTTTTAGACATCTCATCCTTGGGCGCGTCCTACCGATATGTCTTCAAAATCGAACAAAAGCTCAAACAAAAGATGCGGCAATTTGAGCCTGGGAGCCCCTCACAACAAAATCTAGGAAAGGGCGGCCCCAACCCACAAAACAAAGGACAACAAAAAGATGGAAAGTATCAGGACAACCAGTCCAAGCCACAAGAAAATAAGGACACTATAAATACAAAGAAAGGTACCGAGAAGTGGTGCGACTTCCATAAGAGCCCTTGGAATAACACTGCTAACTTTCACTCAAAGCAGTCTTTGGTGGCCGAATTGAAAGCCTCTAAATCAGATGTGGGTTCTGACTTTGAGTTAGAACCAGAAAGAGGAAGATGGATCATTGATGCAGAACCTAGTGCCACCGTTTCTACCACCAAGCTCCAGATCGGTGAACCAAACGAGCCAGAAGATGGAGAGCACCTCTTCCATTCACAGATGTGGGTAAAAGGCACCTCGTTGCACTTCATTGTTGATAGAGGTAGCCAAAAGAACCTCATCTTAGTAGAGGTCATCAATTAGATGGCCCTACTGACAATACCGCACCCACAAACCTACACCATTGGATGGCTTTGCTAAGGAAGCGATCTTCGTGTCAGCGAATAGTGTCGATTGTCATACGACATCAAGCCCTTCAAAGATGAGGTATTGTGTGATGTTTCTACTCTCGAAGTTTGTGATGTTCTTTTGGGCCAACCTTAGTTATGGAAATGTCATGTTGTATATGAGTCTAGGCCTTGTAGTGTTATTATTACTTTGAACGCAAAATTGTACAGGATACGTGAGGTAGTCCCACCTAGTGTTATTTCCTTGATCTCTGCTAAGCAATGCAGGAAGGTCATCTCTCAGCCGGGGAAGTTTTTCTTCTTCTTGATTCACTCTCAAAATGAGCGAAAAATCATAGCCACATCTAGGGTCTCTATGATTGACCTCTCCACACAATAGAAGCAAGTAGATAAAGTCATGGAAGAATACTTGGATATCTTCTCCTCACCTATCGGGGTACCTATGCACCGCCAGGTCAAGAACCCCATCGATCTAACCCCCGACGCACTATTTCCTAATGGGCCAGTCTATCGCTTCTCTCTATTAGAGAACAAGAAGATCAAGTGACCGATCCAAGAACTCCTCCACAAGGGGCACATCCCTCCCATCTCATCAACTTTCGGGAGCCCAATCATACTGGTATAGAATAAATATGGAACCTGACGACTCTGCATTGATTATCAGGCTTTGAATAAAATCACATTCATAAATTGATACCTGATTCCCCGAATCGACGACCTCCTTGATCAACTCATGAGGGCCAAATACTTTAGTAAGATTGATCTGAAGTCTGGCTACCACCACGTCTTGATAGAACAGACAGATGTATGGAAGATCGCCTTCAAGTCAAAGGAAGGCCTTTTTGAATGGTTGGTCATGCCCTTTGGTTTGAAAAATTCTCCAGCCACTTTCATGAGGATGATGGATGATATCCTGCGACCATTAACCAATACTTTTGTAGTGGTGTATCTGGATGACATTCTCATTTACATAAAGACTTGGGTCGAAGACTTGCAACACATTCAGTAGGTTTTGTACACCCTGCAGCAGCACAACCTATACACCAACTTGGAAAAATGCTCCTTCAACATGAACAGGGTCCATTACCTAGGCTACATCGTTGATCATCATGGCATACATGTGGATCTAACCAAGATCCAAGTCATCCCTGACTGGCCATCCCCAACCACACTCACTGAGCTTTAGAGCTCCTTGGGCCTTGCCAATTTCTACCACAGGTTCATGTTGGGATTCTCCCATATTGCATGGGCCCTCATCTAAATAAACAAGGGTGGTGTTAAGGCGAAATTTGCGTGGGGCCGGTCCAAAAATAGACGTTCAATGATTTGAAGCAGTGCTTGTGCTCAGCCCCAGTACTTTCACTACTAGACCTGCAATAGCCCTTTGCGATTGAGACATATTCTTCGGACTATGTTGTGGGCATCATTCTCACTCAGCACGGCCACCTCGTGGCCTATCATAGTGAGACACTATCAGATGTTGTCTGTAAGTACCCTACTTATGACAAAGAAATGCACTCCATTGTGAAATCCTGCCGCCAGTGGAGACATTACATTCTTGGGAGGGAGAAAATCATTCACATTGATCATAAGCCATTGTAGTTCATGCAGACACAAGGAAAATTGCAAAATGACTGCCATCAAAAGTGGTCCACATACTTGCAGCAATTCCATCTCAACATCAAGTATAAAATAGGAATCACCAACCGCGTCATTGATTTCCTCAGCAGACCACTAGTCACGGCACCCACCACGATGTTAGACTCTTGTAGCCATGAGACCTCTGGATGGCCCCAACTCTATGAGACAGACCTGGACTTCGCCACCACCTACCAAATGTTGGGTGAAAATGCAGTTGTCGATAATTTCCATCTTCAGGATGGGTTGTTGTGTCATCTGGGCCATATATGTGTTCCATCAAGCAAGCGAGCGAAGCTGATATGGGAAGCCCACTAGAGTCGAGTGGCAGGACACTTTGGCATCAAAAAGATAATGGCAATGCTACAGAAACATTTATACTAGCCGAAACTTCGATAGGAGGTCAGCAAGTATATCAGGTCCTGCACTGTCTATGCTATTTCCAAACTGACCACTAAGAAACATGGCCTGTACACCCCTATTCATACTCCTAACAGGCCATTGGAATCCATCTCAATGGACTACATGTTGGGCCTCTTGTCCACCAAGCGGGGAAATGACTGTGTTTTTGTGGTTGTTGATCGCTTTTCTAAGATGGTGATTCTGGTTTCCTGCAAGAAGAGCATCACAGTAGAGGCCACTACCAAGATCTTCTTTGAACGAGTTTGGGTACATTTTGGAATCCCACAAACTATTGTCTCATATTGGGACAATCGATTTCTCAACACATTCTGGTTGAGCCTTTAATCACTGTTGGACACCAAGCTCACCAAATCCACAACCTTCCACCCCCAGATAGTCAGCTAAATCAAGGTAGTAAATCTAATGATTGTGCATATCCTTCACATGTATAATTCCAAGCATCATCACACATGGGATGAGAGACTTTCCTATGTCCATCATAGCTACAATCAAGCCCTGCATAGCTCAACCTGCCACAACCCCTTTCAGGTGGGGTTGGGATTCCAACCATTGGGTCCCATAAATTTTTCACTTCCCCTTGCAGTCAGCTCAACCGACTCATCTCCTGCTCCAACTTAAGCTGAAAAAGCCACCCGGTTCATTGAGCGAATCTATCACATCCGCCAACAGGTTCAGGATATCCTATAGAAGTCCAATGACAAGTACAAGCAGCGCCATGATCAACATCGAGTGGCACATAAGTTTCAGGTGGGTGACAAAGTTTGGTTGCAATTACAGAAACAATGCCTTACAGGACCCCATCGAAAGCTTAGCCCACTTTGTTATGGGTCGTACACCATCACCAAGGTCATGGGGGATAATTCTTTTGACCTGAACATTCCTCCTTTCCTTGGCATGCACCCAGTGTTCAACATGGATCTCCTTTGCCTTTATTTCCCACCATTATTGGACACCTCAGAAGTAGCAGAACAGCTGACACCAAAAGACCTCAACCCCAACTACATACAACAGGAATCCAGTGATCAGATTTTGGACACATAGGTCAAGGGCACTCAACAACAAAGTATCCATCTTTATCGAGTCGTCAAAGAAGGGCAGCTCCTACACCAAAGCAAGTGGCTCACCTGGGGCCAAATTCAACAGAAATTTCCTCATCTAATGCGGGAACTCAATGCAATGGAGAAAATTGCTTCCTAAGGAGGGAGTATTGATCCATGTGGATATCGGTGGCCACCCACCTTTTCCAACTAACTCAAAATAGTTTTCTGAAAATTTTGGTAATTTACTATTTTTAGCAATTTTTTGGGTCCTGAAACTCTTGGAGCCATTTTAAGGCCCTAAACAATGTTTTTTGGGAAAATGGGGAGCAACATGAAGTTCCTTTGATGTTTCTCACACAAAAGTTGTAGTCCTCGGATATATATTTCTAATGAGGTATTGAGCGCGTCAAATAGAGATCATATGCAAAAGTTACGACCACGGGAATTTGATGTACTGGCTTACCCAAATAGGGCCCACGTGACTTTTGGTGCTTCATCTCCTAGGGTTAGGTTTTTGGATGTATAGGGTTGTTTACATTCTTGTTTATTGTAAAAATTCCTTCAGAGCCTCATTGTAACCATATTCTTGCATATGAGCGCAGTTGTCACATCTCTTCTCAGAGATAAGCTGCCACCATTCCAGCAAGCTTTTTTTCCACTGCATTTTACAGTTTCATCTTATTTCCTTATTGAATAGAAAATTAGTTTTATTGTATCTCTGTTATTTTTTGTTAAGCACCTATTAATATTCTGTGGTCATTTCGTTCTACTCCTAAAATCCGGATCAATTGGATCCAAGGAAGAACATCAATTGATTACCAAGGAAGATCGTTCAATTGGACCCTCCCATGGAAGAGCCAAAAGTGGATACAGAGGAAACTAGGGACACATCAATGAATACAGAGAAAACTAGGGATACTCCTTCAAAACAAGACACTCCATCTCAGCAAGGATTAGCACAACAATATTTAGTATAAGAGGAACGTTCTTTTCACTCAAATCCATATCAGAATGAAAAACCCTCTAAGGTGAGTTGGGCAAATTAGGTTGAAGAAGACGATATACAAGAATAATTAGAACCCCTACATCAAAATAAATCCAATGTGGTAGGAATAGAAAGGACCTCATCGAAAACAAAGGAATCTTGGACAATAGTAATATAGAATAAAACATCTCCCTCAATAGCACAACTTAATAGTGACTAGAAGACTAGCCCATAATCCAAATTTAACCATACAGTGTTTATGTCTTTTTTAGAATTTATTCATGTAAGAAATATTGGGATGAAGTTTTTGTGGACATAAGTATTTTATGTATATGGAAAATAAGGAATTGAGAATTTTTCTTGAAATCCAAAGCCAATAAGGAATAAATCTGGATGTAATTTTCTATATCTTTGCAATAATCTTTTTTTATTAATATAAATCTCCCAATTATCATTAGAGGAAAATATCTTAATAAAATCTAACTATCTTGTAATTAATATTGTTTTATAAACACATAAATTTAGAATTATAAAATCAATATATTCTAATTGAACTTTGAGTTTATTTAAGGTTTGCAGCATTCTAAAACAATAAAGATTATTGAGACCATGTGGTGTAGGTGAGAGGTATAAGGTTCCTTTCATACGGTTATCCTCAATTCCTAGAGATAACTAAGGAGATGATATCTTGAGTCCCTCAGGTTGCAGACATGGAGTACCGAGAGTTAGATGGCTGACAACATCCACTTGCATAGACATAGCCCCATCTCACCACCATAGATGTGAGATTCATCATGATGGTATCCTCCACATCATCTTGCTTCCAGAAGACAATGGGTCTTGCTCCATGAGGTACAAGTGAGGTATTATGGTGAGTGCCATTTCAATATTTGAGGCATTTGAGTGAGTTGTTGTTGGCACAGGGCCAGACCTAGGGTTCAACACTACAACAACACACCAACAAAACCCTAACTACCAGCCCTTTCGACAACACCTGCGAAGCAGATGAAGTCTCACTCGAGGTAGAGGCAGGGGTGGTTGCAGGACTCAAGTGTCTGCAACCTTAGTTGGGACACAGATCTGTGATTATAACACTTAAAGGAGCACTTAGCATGGTTATTTCATTACAATATCTACTCCACAGGGAAAACATAGCATCACAGCATTCACACTGATCTAATGTATTTAAGCACTTAGCATAAACATATTCAAGCACTAAGCACGTTCACCTATATCAGATCTAGCATCCAGATTCACCATAACCACAAAGCATAAACTGATCTATCTATCTATCTTTACCAATCAATTAGAAAATAACACATGAATACACCAACACATCGCACAAAGTAGAGCAACATAGAAAATACGTGGTTCACCCCCACCCTGGGGCTACGTCCACCAACTCTCCTTGTTTATTAGCTTCTTCAATAGGCTACATGCACAGAGCCTCAAACCCTACGCTGTATAGGACAGAAGATCTGTGCAGCTTGCTAGATCCTTCTTCCTTACACTACAACACAAAGCCTTTCACAGTCTATTACAACCTCTTGCACCTAGCTCTGCAAGTTTCTCACAGTATGCATAGAGCATTTACAAACCCTACTTGCACTTAGCACTTAGCTTACCAGCCTTACATTACATAGATGCCTTCTCTATATATCCTTACATTTCCTAGAAATCTATATATACATTACAAAATAGGCCTAATCATGGGTAAACCCATGGGATGACATCCCATACCCATTACATATTCCCAAATCCCAAAAAGGACCCAAAAAGGGGTCGAGATCCCGCGATCTCTTGTTCGTCTTGTGCTCCGTCTTCGATAGGATGTCGAAGTCCCAAAATAGGTCAAACTTGACCAAGGATCCCTCAAAACTTGTTCAAGGGCCAACAAGCTACCAACACTCACCTGTGACTCGTCTCGAGTCACTCTGGTCAGACTAGTTCTGCTTCAAATGCCTCAAGCTTGGCGCGAGATGCTTCGAATTGTTGTTGTGATATGGCCTCCTGTTCAGCGAACTCTTGGATGAATGCATCATTGATAGGTTCCTCTAGACGTTGTTCAGTTGTAGTGGCAACCCACTCTAACTCTACTCCTTGGCCTTCTACCTCTGTAAACAATTGATAGGCCTTATCTTGTATAGGTTGGAGCCTTTGAGTTACCTCCATAACTCTGCTATGGATAGTGTGGATCTGCTCTTGGGAAGTCCGTTGCTCTTGGGAGTGCTTCATTCTCTCTATAGCTGACAGGGGATTCAACTGTGCTTGTATCTTTTTGGCTTGATACTTCACCTCTTGGAGCTGCGAATCTAGTGCCTTCAATTCCAGATTCTACATGAATTGTTCATAGGTTTGGGCACTGCAAATAGTGAGTTGCTTACATTCCAGGGTAAGAGCCTTTAGCCTTTCAACTGCGCTCTGGGAAGTTGCTTCTCTTTGGTCTCTTACATATTGTGGGGTCTCGGGTATGGCGCATAGTTCCAAGTCTACAATCCATTGTTGTAGCTGATGGATCACTTCTCAAGTTGCGCTACTTACTGTGTAACTCGATCTTTTGCCTTTATGATCTGGATTATTTTCGGCACGAAATGAGAGCGGAGATATAACATAGAAATATTCAGAGATATTACAAGAGAGACAACAATATAACAAAGATATAGCAGAAATATAAAAAGAGTCATAGATATGTAGTAATACACGATTTCTATTAATGAAATAAATGTACAGAGACTGTAAAAGTACAGAGTGAAAGACTCGCTAGAATGGTGGTAGCTTATCTCTGAGAAGAGATGTGACGGCTACTTGCATCCATGAGAAGATGATTACAATGAGGCTCTAGAGGCCTTTTTACAATAAACGAGAATTCCAAAAGTCCCAGACATCCAAAAACCTAACCCTAGGAGATGAAGCGCCAAAAGTCATGTGGGCCCCATTTGGGCAAGTGAGTACATCAACTTCCCGGGGTCGTAACTTTTGCATACGATCTCTGTTTTAGGCGTGTGATAGCTCGTTGGAAAGGTATTGTCTAGGAGATTCATTTTGGGGGCTCAATCATTCCTTTGGCTATCATTGAGAACCTCAATCTAGAAAAACCTTCATTTGGACCCTCAAAATGGCCCCGGAAGTTAAAACCTGCTAAAAATAGTAAATTGCCAAAATGGCCAGAAAACTATTTTGAGCCATTTGGAAATGGTGGGTGGACACCGATATCCACCTAGATCACTTTACTTCTACAACTGTTTCAAAGAAAAGTTCTTTGTTGACCACTTCCTTTACTTCGAGTTTCTCCGCAAGCAACTGGTCCTTCTCTTGTTGTAGTTGTGCTTTTTCTTCATCAAACTTCGCTTGGAGAGCAAGATTTTCCTGTTCTGCAGCTCGACATTGTTCGACAAGTACTCCTTTTACTTGTGTTAAAGCCTGGGTGGCCTGCTCTGTTTCTTCCTGTGCTCATCGAAGTTGAGATTTGACTGTATTAGCTAGGTAGTGGAATTGAGTTGGTTGATCTCCTAATTATAGTTCTCCCGACATAGTGGATATTGCGTGGCTAGACTGTAGGGCCTATTGTACTCCTCAGATTTCAGTTTCAATCCGATCATACATCTCCTCTTTATTTGCTTCTTGTTTCTCTACTATTTCCAGCGAAGCATCTTCCAGGTCTACTATGAGGAAGTCGAAATCATTGGAGGTGAAGACAGTCTACATATTCATTATGGTGGCCTTTGATTTCTTCCAGGAGGAAGGTTTTGGAGGCGAACCTTTCCTCTTCTTCAGGGAATCAACCTTGTCTCCTTTCTTCTATTCAAATTCTTTGTCATCTAACCATTCGCCATTACCTCCTTACTCTGGTGAGATCAAATCAAACTTCATGGAGGCACTATCTAATCCCTGGGCCTCTTCAGGATTTTGTGTCCTGCTAGGTCTAGGTGTATCCTGCGTTGTTTTTGGGCTGTCGATGTCGGATATCACTGCAGGGTCTGCTGAAATAAGGAGGTCTGTCAACCAGTCCTTAGTGATCTCCTCCAATTCCTCCTCTATCATCTTATAATAGGATTGAATTTGTTTTGTATGCTCGTCAGTGCACGCTATGATGTAAATAAAATGTTAGACTATGTTGAACTTCATCAAAGGCCTAAACCGGTGTAGAGTGTTCGAAGTCACGCGAGGCTTGGACTAGATGGTGATCTTCAATCAATTGTAGTAGATATGAAAAACAACATTTTACTGCCACTGTTTATTCATATTGCTTGAATACCACTGTGTACTGAACTTCGTGGCTAGCAGTTCAAAAGGCTCGATGTTCGGGAAGGTCACACCTTCTGGCATCTCCCAGAAAATCAAAGTGATTAGGATCAAGATCCAGCTGAAATGAAATGCATATCCTTGATCCTGTTCTTCTCTACAGTCGAGTTCCAACTAGTTCACCAGGTACTTCACCCAATTCATTTGAAGGCCTTCCACACACTTGTCTGTGAGGTCAACTACAAAATCGGTGACTTGGGTAGGTCGGTTCTTTTGTACTAACTTCCCTGCAATCAATTGACAGGCGAGGCGTACTGCGCCACTCTGGATAGAAGCTACCTTGTAGCTTTGCATTCCCTTCTCGACATCACCATAAGTGTCCTTGATATTTTGTTCTAGAGCGTAGTCCATTGCTTTCCCGGGGTAAGACTCTTGTGGATTAGGTCCTTGCATGCTTAACCCTGTGATCCAGTTGATCAGCGTTGGATCAAATTTTATACGATGGTTTAGCCACATATAACTGCCATGGTAACAAGATAGCAGCAGCTTGACACATGCATTTACCTCTTGGTGACTTCTGAAGTGGGGAATCTTCATGACATTGAACAGGGTGGACTGCATGAGGTTCATAGTCCATGACTGGGAGATTATCTTCAAATTCTTCCCCTTTGTTCTATTTAGGTATTTATGCGGAGTGAGCATGTTATAGGCTTTGCGATCTCCAAGGTTGAAGTCGCTAAACTTCAACGCTGCAATCTTATCTTCGTATGATCGAACTGTGTGTATACCCTTCGGGAGGTATGCAGTAACCAATGTGTATTCAAAATCTCTGGGCACACTATCTCGATTGATTGCACCACTCAGAGGTGGTATATAGGCAGGTAATATGGTTGGGATCAATTTAGCATTCGCTATATCATCCCTATGCTTGGTTCATTTTTCATCTGATGGTCGGGATGGGTCATCTCTATGAGCAGTAGATGGAGAGGCTGACAGTCCTCTCGGTGATGATGCTTGTAGACCTATAGACATTGACATGACTCTGTCAGTCATGAGGTCGATCAAACTTCTTCAACAACTCTCTCTGCAGCGCTCAATTCGTCCAACATACACGCTTGGGGTTAACAATATCGGGTTCGGGGAGTAACTTAGACATAGTAATGAGATAGAGAGAAAGAGTGTGATGATCACTGTATAAAATCAGCTCATTCTATGGGCTCAAACTCTTAGTTGTCAAAAGTATTCTTGGTGCATGGCATGATGAGATAAATAGGTAACTCGACAATGGGTTGCTTGCAATGGGTATGAATCCTTCATTAACTATGTTCTATCCATTATGGCTCGGTCCCAACTGTCGGATGGTGAGTTGGTTGTCCATAAGTGCCTTTCTATCCATTCAGGGCATTGGTCTAAAAGTTATAATGTTTCCAATGGTTATATTGCTTCGCCATGGAAAAGTTCCATGTGTCGTTGTTCTAATATCTCGATGAAGCTCCAATTTTGCAAATTTTTTGTCTGTGAGGTTCCCTCTGGACCCTTCTGCAACTTATCGATCTTATCTCTCTTCTTACTTAGCTTTCTATCCTTCTTCCCAGTGAGCTTCGTCTCGGTATGCATTTTTTCGTTCTGATTTTTATCTTCTTTTGGCATAGTTACTTCGCGTTGTTGAGATTCTTTCCTAAGATTGAAGGGTAATCCTTCTTCTTTATCTGAAATAGGTACTGCAATCTTTGGTGGATCTTGTAATGTTCTTGCAACTTTGACATCTAGGTATCTAGTGTTAAATAGCTTCGATCTGTTATTTTGTTCTGCAATCAAATCTGCGATCCTTCTAGTCATAAATTATTTTAACTCTTTCTTTTGTTGTTCTAAAATGTATTCTTCTTCTTGCCTTCTGGCCTGATCTTTTTCAATCCAAGGTTTTCCTAGTAGCATGGTGAATGGGGCACTATTCTCAATAAATTTAATAATCTCAAAATCTTCCTCTATCGAAGTTGCATTGGCATTCATATGTATTCGGGTGAGCTTTCCACATAGGTTTATCATCTTTCCTTTGAATAGTCTTGTTCCTCCTAACGAAGGAATCATATCAGGCCTCCCTATAGCTTTCGAAGTTCTCTCTGTCATGATATTCACATGTGTTTCCTTATCTAGAACACAGTCAATGTCGAAGTCTCCTAGTCTTGCTTCAAGGCATTATTTTTCTTTGAAGATCTCTGATAAGATGGCATGTCGGTGGTCATTCAGGGTTTCTTTCATCTGTAGCAATACTTTCTCTGATTCGTTCTAGGATTATGTCATAATCTTAGTTTCTAGATCTGCCTTAGGGTTTTCTTGGTTCAGATTCATATTTTCAACTTTAGCAAACATTCTAGGGCAATCCAATACTTCATGGTTCATAGCCTTACAACAAAGACAACTAGGTCTTCTCCCAGGTCATTCCTTAGCAAGATGTCTGGGTTTTCTGCAACTGTAATAGATATTTAATCCTCTCTTTATTTTAAATGATCCCCAGCCTTTCCTATACTGCACGCTAGGATTATGGTAGCTAACTTGCAAATATTTCTTTCTAGGATCCTTCATACACTTATTAGTCCAAACATTCTTTCTATGCATAGGTATAACATATTTTTCACTATTTTTATCAGATCTATTCATATCAAAACTTATTTCATCTATTGATACCCTATTTTTCAAGCTAGGATAGAATCTATCAAACATACCTAGATTCATACTTTTGAAACAAAAATTTCCACTTATATTACTTCTACAAAGCACAAAGCTTTCAGATCTAGAACTTTTCACTAGTCTTACCTTTATCAGAGCACAGAGCTTTCAGATCTTACCTCTTTTAATCAAAAAGTCTCACTTTTACTTTTCTCGGAGCACAAAGCTTTCAGATATTACCTCTTTTCTTCAGATCATACTTCTTTTCCTTATCATAGAGCTTGTCAAACCAAGTAGAATATTGCACGCTAGAGTAATAGATATACGCACAGAGCTTTCACAATTTCAGATCAAATATTTTCACAAAGCTCCTTCTTCCTCAATTTCCAAAAATCACAGCTTTAGGTCCCAGCAACAGAACCATTTGTTGGCACAGAGGCAGACCCAGGGTTCAATGCTACAACACCACACCAACAAAACCCTAACTACTGGCCCTTTCGGCAACACCTTCGAAGTAGATGAAGTCTCACTTGAGGTAGAGGCAGGGGTGGTTGCAAGACTCAGGTGTTTACAACCTTAGCTAGGACACAGATCTATGATTATAACACTTAAAGGAGCACTTAGCACAGTTAGTTCATTACAATATCTACTCCACAGGGAAAACAGAGCATCACAACATTCACCCTGATCTAATGTCTTTAAGCACCTAGCATAAACAGATTCAAGCACTAAGCACATTCACCTATATCAAATCTAGCATCTAGATTCACCATAACCACATAGCATAAATTGATCTATCTATCTATCTATCTGTATCAAGCACTTGTCAAATAACACATGAATACACCAACACATCACACAAAGTAGAGTAACATAACATATACGTGGTTCACCCCCACCCTAGGGCTACATCCACCAACTCTCCTTCTTTATTATCTTCTTCAATAGGTTACATGCACAGAGCCTCAAACCCTACTCCATATAGGACAGAAGATCTATGCATCTCACTATATCCTTCTTCCTTGTGCTACAACACAAAGCCTTTCACAGTCTGTTACAACCTCTTGCACCTAGCTTTGCAAGTTTCTCACAGTATGCACAGAGCATTTACAAACCCTACTTGCACTTAACACTTAGCTTATCATCCTTACATCACATAGATGCCTTCTCTATATATCCTTACATTTCCTAGACATCTATATATACATTACAAAATAGGCCTAATCATGGGTAAACCGATGGGTCGACATCACATACCCATTACATATTCCCAAATCCCAAAAAGGACCCAAAAAGGGGCCAATATCCCGTGATCTCTGCTTCGTCTTGCGCTCCATCTTCCATGGGATGTTGAAGTCCCAAAATAGGTCAAACTTGACCAAGGATCCCTCAAAACTTGGTCAAGGGCCAACAGTTACATTTAAAGTTACTTTTGATTATGTAATGTCTACATGGAAGTTATGCTCTTTGCCCTATTTCACCTTGGTGGTTGACATTGTTCCCTAGTAAGTGGTCACCCTTAGGGATGGGTTTTCTATTGGGAGGTCCCCTTGACAAGTCATCGTTCAATTCCTGATCATACTTACCACTTTCCACACTTAATCCCTTCGCCTCCTTATCTTTTGGGATTTTTGGGTGTACTGACCCAAGGAGGGATTGTCCCTCATTTCATGGGAAGAAGGGGTTGAAGGCCCAAAGGGAACTTAGCTAGAAAAAGATAAAATCCAAATCATAACCTTCCATATTCTCTCCCAAATAGGTCTTGAGAACAATCAAATGTTTCTCCTAAAAAATTCAAAGACCTACAAAAGGGATCTACACAAGTGCGTTACAATTTAGACTTTACCCCCATGGCACTCTGTGTACCTCTCCCTTCAAGTGACACTGTGGTAATTCCCCCCAAGATATATTTTACCCCGTAAGGAGTACCCAATTGTTCTGGACCTTAATTAATTAATGGCATTAAATGGGCTTGGAAAAAGGATTCATTAAAAATGAAGGTGTAGCACACCCTCTAAAAAGGAACCCATAAATGAGACACTATGATCCCTTTCATGTCATGAACACCATGCCCAAAAGTCTTTCCTCCATTTTCTTCATCTTCTCCGCATGGATTAGAGGGGGGTTCACCTAGGAAACATTCCTTGACTTAGGGAATGATTCACCCAATAGGTCACTTTGTCAACCCTCCCATACCTAAAATTGGCAAGTTGCATAAGGTATGGGAGCACTTATTTAATTTGAAGAGGTGGTTTTTGATGAAAATGATTGGGTGACTCTCTTCTTGACTTGATTTACTTATCTTGATGCATTTGACTTGATATCCTTGGAGGGCATATTCATTGTCTTTGTAGGACATTATTGGTGGACAATTTTGGAGGAACAAGCCTAGCTTAGGCTTATTTGGGGCATGAAGCCCACATGTTGGATACCATGGCCCACGCAATGAATGATGATGAAAGCCTTTGGAGGCTTGAAAGACATAATGGAGGATCTCACCTGGCCCCTATAAGCCCAATGTTTTTCCTTTGAAAGTCAAAAAACCACTTTGGAGGGCTTGACGTCACCTTACAGATAGGGTTTTGGTGGTGGTGGTGGTGGTGTTGACTTGATTTACACTTGGTGATTTTTAATGGAGGAGACCCTAGTGCATGAGAGGAAGGAATTTGGAAGCCCAACATTTCATCTCCGAGATTAAATGATTTGCTAAAAGTGCCAAAACATTACCCTAGCGAGGGTTGACGTCATCTTTAGGGTTTCTTATTTGCATTTTAAGAGTTAAATTTGAATATAATATTGTAAAAGGGCCAAAGTAAGGGTGGTTGACTCCTTACTTTGTGGTTTACCCTAATTTTAAGTGGGCGGATGCCTTTTAGAAGATGTGTATAAATAAGAATCATTTCATTTCATTTTTATGATAGCTCTCCCATCTTGGAGAGGATTCTTGGCTGAAATTTGCACCCCTCTTGGGAAAATTCATCTTCTCTCTCTCTCTCTCTCTCTCTCTCTCTCTCTCTCTCTCTCTCTCTCTCTCTCATGATATGGTTTATCTCTTGTCTTTTGGAGTGAAGTGGTGTGTTATCTCTTGGAGGTTCTTTCTCTTGCTTTGGTGATGAAAAATACTTGGTAACTAGGGTTTGTCTTGGCATTTTTTTGGAATTGGTAAGAAAAATCAGCATATTGCTAGTTTATTTTCTTGTTCCATTGTTTTTATTGGTTATATACTTGGAGGATTAAGGTCATGCGCCCTCCACCAAGTTTTATCCTTATTGTTTGTGAAAGAAGTTATTGGAAAGGTTGCTAGGAGGAGTAAAATGGCTTACATCCTCCTAGATTTACCTTGTTATATTTTACTTGCCCTAGGGAGTAAATGGGTTTACACCCCTAGGGGGATAGTAGATCTAAACTATTACAAGAGGAGTCTAGAACCCATTTGGAAAGGCACTAATCATTTATTGCATTGGAGAAATAAAATACTTGCATTAGAATGCGTGATTTTTCGAGATATTGAATGTGTTCAAGTTGGAATCTTTTCTTAGCATTATAAGCTTGATTATTCCCTAAGGGAGTCCTCTTTAGGCTTTGTTGATGTTATAAAATTAAATCTATGGCCATTTGGGCTGCAAAAAACTCTCTCTTTTACTTGTTGCACACTTACCAGCCGCTGAAATTTACTTGTAAACATCTATTATTGTTCTACTGCTCATTGTCTATATTTTTTACGGATTACTTGTTAATATTTATGGTTGGATTTTGTTGTTGTGGAAATTGTTTGATACAACAACTTGGATGTTATAATAACTTGTTGATAACATCTAATAAACAACCATAATTACCATCGAAATCTCACTTTAATCATTGAAAGTTAGACTAGTCTTTGCTAGCTTTATTTATGATATTTTGTACTAGAATTTGGATGGTTTAATTTGCAGCCATTGTCATTTTATCCTGCTGATATATATTTATATAAATGCTGCAAATTTGGGACAGCAAGGTTTCTTGCTTGTTCCCCTTAGTTTAAAGGCTTATATATCCATTATTTGTCTTGTTCTGGGTAGGGCTAACATTGTTTTGCACGTATCTATCACTTGGTAATCGGTTGTCCTTCTACAAGACTCATTTTCAAACCTTCCATCATCTCTATCATTGACCTATAGGGATTTCACTTATCATCACTCCATCCTCCATCTCAAGCCCCCTAGGGTCACCCAAGATTTCCCCCTTGTGTAGGACTTTTCCTTCACTAAAGTGAGGGGAGGGTTTATCGAAGGTGACAATGGGTAGACTCTCCCATAGTTATCGCCATCTCATGGATTGGGTCGGGATTTTTCCAATCTATAGTTTTTGTGATAACATTTTGGCTTCGTTTTCAGGGAGGATTTTGAATCCTCTTTCATTTTGTAATGACACTTTGGTCAGAGTTGATCCCAAATCCTTTACCCGTAAGCTTTCCTGGTGACTCCATTTGAGGGAAGTTCCCTTTTTCATTTTTGATTATCTTTTTGTAAAGTTCATCTAGTGATTCCTTTGAGGTATTACCCTAAGTAATGCAACCATGGAATCATGTGACTTACCATGGGAATTCCATAAGGTGTATCGTTCTATAGATATTCAAAATATCCTTGGATATCCAAATCATTTCTCTACAAAGTGGAGGGAAAGTTTCCCTAAATTTGATGGTTATCCAGCTCTAGTAGTCACCCATGTCTCGAATTATATGAAGTATGCTTCAAGCTTAAATGTTCTCCATGAATATGTGTTAATGAATTTTTTTGTATTTTCTTTATAATCAAGTCAAAGGAGTTGGATTTCACACTCATGTGATCCGAAGAGTATCCCATCTTCTACAAAGATCATTGAATATGTTTTCAGGCATTGTCGGCCAACTACTCAAAATTTGAAAGATACTTTCCAAGAGCTTAGAGAAGGTTTTACGGTGGATGACGAGACAATAAATGAGGAATGCAAAAATAAAGAAGAGTATCATCCACCCACTACAGAAGAAGAACATATTCATGAAGAAATTTTCCAAGAAGATCCAAATGATGAAGACCTATATAAGACATCAGTGTCCATTATCTCACTTGATGAAGATGAAGTTATCTTGCCTCACTTTCCTCTTGCACATAAAGATGAATAAATGATCATCATAAGTGATGCAAATGATACTGTGGAAGACCCTTCTGATGTGGTTGATCAATATATTAATGATTTCATACATGTTGGGAGACATAGATGGGGTGTGGGTTGCATCATTTTTTATAAAGATATTATTTATGACGTTGAAGGTAGCTCTCAAGTGTAACACACCCATGATGGGGTATAAAAAAATTTGATTTTCTTAAAGGACAGAAACTCCATTCATGGTTCTTAATTTGGAAGGTCATGGAACCAATACGACCTCCTGGTCAAGGATCTTTGATTCTGAAGCCAAACAATTCTCTAGGACCTTGATGGTCTCATTCTATAGTTAAACATAGAACCTTTCGGCTTCTTGGTGCAGGTTTAAGGGCACCCACGACCTTCCCTTTCACCCTGCTGCGAAAACCCAGAGTGTCGGGTGTTAGCTTCTTTTGTTTGATAAGCCCCCTCTTGATGTGACCTTGACGATGACCATGCAATTGTGGGCACCTATCCTACCCAATAAAAGTTCATGCCTTCATTCTGGGTGGTTGACCTTTAAACCTATATCAATGGTCCAATGACCCTCTTCTCGATTGGCGGTTGATATCTCCTCTGAGTCTCCGAACTTCTGAGATCTCAAATCTCAAACATTCTCCTATCAAGGATCGTTCTTAACTCTTTTGAGATGGAGCAGCTCTTCGATTCCCTACTGGAATATCACAAACAAATCCAAAGGTCCTTTATGAAACTCTATCTGCATGACTAAGCACCAAGTGAGAGCCTCACCTCCATACAACCACAGGTTGTGACTGCATGCCTACGCAAAAGGCGTGTCACGATTTCATGTGTCAAGACTTTGCAAGTGAGCCAACCCAGACTTCCCGACTCTTGAATTCTTAAAGGAGCTTAATGGATGCTAGCTCCTCCCTTGGCCTCTGTCCATGTGACCATTCATCATGACTCGGTGCTCAACCCTTCAAGCATGTCGGGATTTCACAGATCATGAATTCTCGATGCGAATCACCTATGTTCTCCCGATCCCCGAAATGTCAAAATGTCGATATTTTCACTGGACAATCAATGGTCCAGATATCTCCTTGATCAATGGCTCTAATATTTTCGTGAATTCACATTTCGTGAGTTTTCACAAACTTTCCCTTTGACCTCTTCAAGTCATGATTCAACGAAATGTGGACCGGCTGCCATGCGCCCCTCCCAATGAATAGTTAGGATAGTTGTGGCTCTTCCCCTTGCAAACCTCCTACGTACATGGATCTCGGCCATGTGTCCTCTAATGATGTATGGTATTGATGATGTCAAGACTTCATGTATCACGAAGTCATCTCTTCTCCTGTGCACTCTAAAATACTAAACCTCGTGCACCTCCTCCAGATCCAACGATTGTTGGTCCATGCGCTTCCAGATCCAACAACTCATATCTATTTCTCTGTGTGCACTCCTATGTGCCTGGATGTGAATTTCAACAGTCGAGATATTCCCTCTGCATCTAATCTGACAGATGTTGTGCTCCTCCTTCTGAGATTTGGCACCTTTCTTCCCAGACTTGGAATATTTTGATGCTTCAAAGGCCTCAACCTTTTCTTCCTCTGTGAGCCATGTGACCTTGGGTCTCACCTGCATTCTGGAAACGATATCCCTTCTAAGCTTTTGAAACTTACTCAATTCTAAGGGAACTTGTCCCTCTGCTTCCTTAGAAGAATTGTGGTGGCCCTCCTGGCACACTTTGCGCTTAACTCTTCTAAGCTTGGTTCTTAGGGAATTTTGAATTCCCACATACTCTTACGGTAATATGCTTGCATCAGATCAATGGTCTATGACCTTCCTTGATCAAATGGTCCATATCACATCGCAACTTTGGGTTTCAAAAATTTTAGTCGCACCAACATGCGAATCTCCCGATCTGCGATCTTGCAAAGACTGGAGGAGTTGAGGCATTAACGCATGTGCCCCTTCTTCAAATCTAATGGTCGCGACAGACCTTGGGTCCTCCCAAACGGATCTCATTTGTTCATCTTCTAAATGAAAATATATTCCCTTTCGATACTTGAACTTCACTATCCCTCCTGATCTTCGTCAGTTATGAAGGATTTAAGAGTGTTGCACTCTTTCTCCTGAACTCAACACATAGAAGGGTTTTTTGCACACCTCCTATGCTCCTTCATAAAGTCTAGAACTTAAGTGGTTCTCGGTCTCTTCTTGCCTCACAAAGAGCCAGTTCATATCTGCACTACCTCTCCTGTGCTTAACAAACTTTTTCCTCCAAGGGACTCAGAACGACTAGGAGGGTCAACATGCGTACATGAAACTGTACCTAAGGTCGACGTACTCATAGTTCGTGGCTCTAGCTTAAACCCCCACAGGACTCAATCATTTATGAGAACAATTCAAGCCCAAACCATATAATTTCTTACTTGCCTAATTACACAACCAAGAAGAAATAGAAGGAATATAGTATATCCATTAATAAATCATGCACATTTCTGAAAACATTCACAATATATCCAATTTCAATACACATTTACAACTCAATTACAAAGGGTAGGAGAATACTTATCTATTACAGGTTGTCGCCAACTAACTAATTTTGGGTGTTTGTCCTTCCACCCTACCATAGGCTCAGAGGCATTCATTCTTATCACTCTAGACACCCCCATGCCAATCCATGATATCACCAGAGAACACTCGCAGTTCTCAAGGATTCTTTCTCTGTTCAGCTTCTACTCGGGTTCTATTCTTTGCAACTTTCAGATATTTCTCTCTGTTATGGCCTCGACAAGGTTTATCATATGCTCACTTAGCATCAATCTTGCATCCTTCTATTCATTATCCCCTAGATAGCTCCGCGCATCTCCCTTACGAGTTTGTGCTCTTGTCTCGTGTCTCCTCTCTGTTGTCCCCGTGTATCTATCTTACCTTCCTTCTTTTGGAAGGTTCCCGACCCATCACGTTCCTTCTGTCAGAAGGATGCTCGGGTTTGCAAATCTATGTGGTACTTCGGGCTGACATTTTGCAACTAGACCATGCTCCCATTCATGGGGGTGGTTGATAATTCAACCAGTGGTCCTTTCTTCATTAATTAGTTTCTCTCCTTGGGATCCGAAGGAGGTTGTCATCCTCATCAAGGGAAATTTGGGGTTATTTTGTATAATGAACCCTCTCATATAGTTTTCACATTCTTCCTCTAGTGATATCATGGCCAGTACTTTCAAGGCTTCACCCCCACAGTCAGTTATTGGCAACTCAAAAAATAATTCATTTATATTGTCAACGTGCCTTAGCATGGAAATCCTATTTTATGATTAATTACAAGCTAGGGGAAGCAGGGTGTTACAATTCCCTCCCCCATAAAGGAACACCATCCTCAGTGTTCTTTCTCAAAAACACATGTCATGCCTTTCTCATTTAGTTGTTTCAGAAATCTCGATCCTTCTTTCTCGGTCAGGTTATTTTTCATACCCTTAATCTTGGTCACCTACTTTCAATAATTCTTGGACAACAAGCACGTTAATCATAGTCTTATGCGAAAACATTGCATAAAAAATTTTAGGAAAAATTTCATAATCTTAGCACAATAATTATCTGCTCAGTTTGCGGATTTGTATCCACATGGTTGTTTTGTTATCCAGGCTCATTGTTTTTCCTTGACATACCCATTGGGTGCATGATCCCAATAAATAGTATGCAATAACTATCAAGGTTTCATCTTCCTTGCAGTCACTCACCCTCTAGGCCTGGGCTCAGGCATATCCTTCTCTGCTATACAATCCCTCAGGTGATCCACCTTGCCTTTCCAAGGTTTTCTCGCACAGGAAGAACTACCCATTTTGTGCAGGATCCCAATAGTTTACAAGAACTATTAAGGTCTCCTCTTCCTTGTGGTCACTCACCCTCCAGGCCCAGGCTCAGGCATTCCCTTCACTGTTATATAGTCCCTCGGGTGATCCATCTTGCCCTACCAAGGTTTTCTCTCACAGAAATAATTTCAGAGACTCTATCGAGTCTTATAGCCGAGGCATCCCTTAGACTTTCTCTGCCCAGGTGTCCCTCCGTCTTATGTTACCTCAACACAACATATTTCAGGTGATCATGACTTACCATGGGGTTCTCATGTCTCAACAGTGGCCTCTTTCATTCTCTTCAGCTTTGACAGCCTTCATCTATTCTTTTTGGACATATCTTTTCTTCTCACCTGTATCACAGGTATAAAAAATTCATGAGACATCATTATAAATTCTAACTTTTAGAATTTTAATGCAAATCTGTCACCCACGGATTTTCCAATCTCTTCGTTTATTTTCATATATGTTCCGCACAGAACCAAATTCACAAGCATGGGACTTTCTTCCCCATAACATTTTAGCTCAGCAGGAAATCGGTCTTCCTTATGGGCTTACAACATTGCCATATCCAAGACTCTTTCTTCCTGCAATTCCTTCCTCATCTAAACAAATTGTTAGTTCTCATGCACATTATATTTTCACCGCATACTTGCAGTGGATCATAAACAATTTCAAAATTGTTCATACTAACAATCCAATTCACTTTCTCAAAAAGGAAATATCATTCCTTGCAGTTTGGCTCAACAGAAAATTGGTCTTCCTTATGGGCTTACAACATTTCCATATCCAAGACCCTTTTCCTCATGCAGTTCATTCTTTACATAGCCAAACAAACTATTAGTCTCTCGTGCATCCATGTATATGAGTGTGTGTGTGTGTGTGTATTCAAAACCATGCATACTAATAGTTCATCACATCTACATAAATATAAAAAAGGGGATCTCAATCCTTGCCTATGCCTCATTTAAACATACCAAACCTTTCAAAACGTAATTCAACATTTCAAAGGATTTTAACAAATGTGCCAATATTCATGGCCACATTCATACCCAATGAACTCTTGTATTGATTTCAAGTTTGTCACACTTTATGACAGGTTCTTGTTCATGGTGTGTTGGAATTTAACCAACCTTCTCATCATATGGATTATTCATTTTCATTCACTCTTACAACAAGAACATATTTCCTGCTATAGGTCGATCACGACCCCAAATCAGTACACATGAAACTTAAAAGTTTCGCATGAATGCACCCAAGCATTATGTCTTCATTAATAACCAGGGTGCCAACACTCATGGCCACCCAAATTTGATTTTCTCTAACACCTATACAATGTGAGTAGAAATGTTGGAAGTTCCTCCTTCCTCAATGGGAAATCCATTGTCTGTCCTTTATGAAAATATGCATTTCCTTGAAGCAATTCCATGCAACGTGCTATCTATGAGCACTTTTGTTTCCAATCGTTCCTTGATTGGTCCATGTATTCATGAAATATCAGTTCATGAATTCTTCTGAGGGTTACAATCAATATTTACTACCAGAGGTTCATGCCTCCATCATTCAAGTTCTCCTTCCTGAATCATACCCTACCTAGGTATCCAAGGCATAAAACTACCTTTCAACGTTTCATACATAACAATAAGACCGTAAAACATTTTAGAAGGGATTCTTACCCAATCCCTTCATACCTTGTGCCACATAGGCATGGAAATTTTTATATTGGTTATGGTTGTTAGCACCCCCTCTTATATTACCCCATCAATGGTGCTCCATGGGGACTTTTAAAGTCCCTTCAACAATCTTTCAACAAGAACCTTCTCATAGTCATCCTCTGATTAAGGTTGTTCATTATTGGCAACTGTCTTTCTCAACAGTTCCAATCTTATTTCTTTCTACACGTGACATACATCATAAGCACATCAGTCATCATGTAAATTAAAATGCAAGTACCATAGCATTTAAATTAATAAAATATTTGCAGACATGTCCTAGCATATATGTATGCACTTCATCACATTATCCTTAATGTTTTCATGAGTGCAACACAATATTTCTCAATCATTTTTATAGTAATACAACCATCATCACTATGGTGTCAAAAGATTTACTTTCATCAGTGTACTAGCTTTCTCATCCCAGAGAAAAACATAATACACAGCAAGAAAAGAATTGAGGGCTCTCCCCTTCTTCAAATTCTTTCTACATCGCCTGGGACTTTTCAGTCCAACCGAGTTATTTCTAAGGCCTCACTGTATTTTCTCTGCTTTTGCAATTCTACTCCTTATAGGGATCTTCCTGCTCTTTTCCTTGAGCCACCTTGGTTAGGCCTCACCCTAACCCTTTTTGGAATACAACAACATGCTTTAATAGCAAACTTTTTTTTCATAATGGATCATGAACCTGTGCATCTAGCACATTACCATTTGGTTATCGGGATGGTCAACATTCATTTATTAGTCTTCTACTCATTATGTGATGTTTTTCAAAATGTTTTTCAAACTTGTGGCTTAATTCTTAATTCTCAGCAATCATTAAGGTTGTGAGTTTGTTTTCCTGACAGAGTCTTCACACAGTTCCTCCATAGGGAATTCCTTCAGCATGCAACTTCCTTATTGCATATCCATCACTATCTGTGCTAGACTCAACCTTGAGTTAGATTTTATCTGTTTACCAAATATTCCTTAAGGAATATAAACATGCATCTTTTCCATGTACCTAATTATGTATCCATATGTATTCTGGTTTTGTTAACTTACATCCATGGTGTATTTAACCATATTCATAATCCTAAGCCTTCATGTAGTTGTCATAGGTATATTTCACATCCCACATACATCTTTACTTTTAAGATTAGTCAACTCGGTATTGTTCACAATCCTTCTCATGTGGTTCCCAAAGGCATAAGCATTTGCCTCTTATTATGACAACATAGATCTTTGCTCATTTACCCTTCTATCTAATAATATTAGTATTCCCTAAGGAAAGGGAATACATTCCCCTCAAGATATTACTTGGAATAGAACTTTCATGACTCTTCATAATGGAGTTAGCCATGCATCCATAGTATTTTTTTAATCTGGACAAGAGCGATTCTTGATTTATATTTCCCTCATCAGCGAAACCATATGGTGCCACTGCCTACAACTATACTCTTTCATCATACACGTGCATCATTTGCACATTTAATATCATTCATACCTAACTGGTATCAATATCAGGCTTCATATTAAGAAGCTTCACAATGCAATAAACCCATTCACTCAAGCATAATTAAACACAGCTAAGTATTCATCATGCTAGCTTATTGCTTACACCTTTTTCCATGTCATTCACACACATGGACATATCTGGCTTCTATATCCTTTTTCCAAGCATCCTTATGATCATGTATACGCATTCGTGTATATGTAGGTGCATCTATTGCACCTTTTTACCTAATGCATTCACTTGATAGTTTAATTTCATCATTAGTGTCCTTTAGTTTGAGATTTCAGTCACTTATAGGACTAATATCACAGTCATACCTCATATTGATGTTTCCTTCTCTCATGCCTATAACCAACCAGGGTCACTTTCCTCTTTATGTGACAATGTATTAGCAAGAAAACCTCCTTACCTCAGTGTCCATAGGGTCTTACCCATCTCACTTTTCTCTGGTCATGAGGAGTTATATACTCTGATTTTAATATAAAGCAGTAACTATAACTACCAAGGATCCTACCTGATCCTATCAGATTCCTTTAATCCCATAAAGGTATTAACCATTATACAATCCACCATCATCAATGCCTGAAGTTCCAACTGCCCATACTTAGAAGTAGTGTTACGAACACTAGGTCATACATCCTTCGAGTTTCAGCTGTCCTTGACAGAACCCTACCACCTTCAGTTATCCTCATTCAAGTCTTATTATAAATTTTAATTATCATATCCCTACTCTGATAAGAGTAGTTATCAATTTGACAAAGGGCTAAAGAAATTCTTCTGCTAAAATTCAACAAGAATTTCCAAAATCACAGGTTCAATCTGCAGTCCTTCTCCTCAAGGAGTAAATGCAGATAACAATATCACCTTACGTGACTCATACATGAGCCCAAGTAGGCCAAGTGTTGTAACCATGCTTTGATACCATTTTGTAACACATCCACGAAGGGGGATAAAAAATTTTGATTTTCTTAAAGGATAGAAACTCCATTCATGGTTCCTAATTTGGAAGTTCGGGGAACCAGTCCGACCTCCTGGTCAAGGATCTCCAATTCTGAAGCCAAACAATTCTCTAGGACCTTGATGGAATTCTATAGTTAAACACAGAACCTTTTGGCTTCTTGGTGCAGGTTTAAGGGCACCCGCGACCTTCCCTTTCGCGTTGCTACAAAAATCAAAAGTGTTGGGTGTTAGCTCCTTTTGTTTGATAAGCCCCCTCTTGATGTGACCTTGATGATGACCATGCGATTGTGGGCACCTGTCCTACCCAATCAATAGTCCTACCTTCATTCCAGGTGGTTGAACTTTCAACCCAGATCAACGGTCCAATGACCCTCTTCTCGATCAGCGGTTGAGATCTCCTCCGCGTCTCCGGATTTCTGAGATCTCAAATCTCAAACCTTCCCCTGTCAATGATCGTTCTTAACTCTGTTGAGTTGGAGCAGCTCTTCGATCCCCTACTGGAATCTCATGAACAAATACACGGGTCCTTTATGAAACTCCACCTGCATGACTAAGCACCAAGCGCGAGCCTCACCTCCACATGACCACAGGCTATGACTACATGCCTACGCAAAAGGCACATCACGATTTCACGTGTCGAGACTTTGCGAGTGAGCCAACCTTGACTCCCTGACTCTCGAATTCTGAAAGGAGCTTAACGGATGCTAGCTCCTCCCTTGACCTCTTTCCATGTGACCATTCATCATGACCCAGGGCTCAACTCTTCAAGCGTGTCGGGATTTCGTGGATCGGGAATTACCGATGCAAATCACCTATGTTCTCTCGATCCCCAAAATGCCAAAATGTCAATATTTTCCCTGGACAATCAATGCTCCAGATCTCTCCTTGATCAATGGCTGTGATATTTTTGTGAATTCGCGTTTCGTGAGTTTTCACAAACTTTCCCTTGACCTCTTCAAGTCGTGAGTTAGCGAAATGCTGACCAGTTTCCACATTTCCCTCCCAATGAACGGTTAGTATAGTTGTGAATATTCCCCTTGCAAACCTCTGACATACGTGGATCTCGGCCACATGTCCTTTAATGATGGATGGTCCTGATGATGTCGAGACTTTGCGTATTGTGAAGTCATCTCTTCTCATGTGCACTCTAAAGGACTAAACCTTGTGCACCTCCTCTATATCCAATGGTTGTTGGTCCATGCACTTCCATATCCAACAGATCAGATCCATTTCTTTGCACGTACTCCTATGTGCCTGGACGTGAATTTCAACGGTCCAGATCTTTCCTCTGCAGCTTATATGATGGTTGTTGTGCTCCTCCTCCTAAGATTTGGCACCTTTCTTCCCAGACTTGGAAGATTTCAATGCTTCAAAGGCCTCGACCTTTTCTTCCTCTGCAAGCCCTGTGACCTTGGGTCTCACCTACGTTCTAGAAACACTATCCCTCCTGAGCTTTTGAAGCTTACTATTTCTAAGGGAACTCGACCCTCTTCTTCCTTAGAAGACTTTTGGTGTCCCTCCTGGCACACTTTGCACTTATCTCTTCTGATCTTGGTTCTTAGGGAATTTAGAATTCCCACATACTCTTACAGTAATCTGCTTGCGTTAGATCGACAGTCTATGACCTTCCTTGATCCAACGGTCTAGATCACATCACAACTTTGGGTTTCAGAAGTTTTAGTCACACCAATGTGCGAATATCTCGATGTGTGAATCCCCAATCTTGCCAATCCAATGGTCAAGGAGGGTCCCAATAGATCCTTAGATCTACGGTCCAGATCACGTCGCAACTTTGGGTTTCAGGTGTTAGAATATAGAAGATTGTGTGCTCATTTTACCATTGACAATACCCTTATCACCCAACCATAGGCCGAAGCCACCCTCTGAGCACCTTAACCTTGACAGAGAATCATTCTGAAAGTAAACCCTAGGCTAGATATCCATACAAAGGGTAGCACACCTTTCCCCATGGATAATGCATTATCAAGAGTTGATCAGATAGTCCAAACCCTAGCCAAGAGATAGTCCAAGCCAAAATGAAGCTGCTAGTTGCAGCAGTTGCACCAACAGCTCTCCTTCAAACCTGCGCACAAGACTGCAATTGCACTGCGCAGAACTAGCTCTCTGCAACTGCTGAGATGATGAATAATGAGTACTGGCACCCTGTATTTATAGTAATTCTAGGGACGACTTCTCCTTCTGGGTACTAATAAATTCATATTAAATATATTTATACAGCCGAAAACTTGTCTAGGGTTTCCTTTACTTCTTTTCTTCCTTCCAGAATATTCTAATCTCGTCATAGGTCACAATAGAGGTTCATACCTCCCGAAGCTACCATAATATCATCACTCCCTCCTAGCTAGGGAGGTATGGTCTTGAGCACAAACAGACCATTCAACTGGTAGTATCACGAGCACCGTCATTATTATCCAACTGGATAATCTCCTATGACAATTGGTAGAATATCAATTGATAGAACACACTTGTGTTTATCTATGATATTATGCAACTACTCAAACCATGACACATATTCACAAGCAGTGGAACAAATCCACCACAGTAGTATCTCTATTGTCTGGAGATAACTGGTAGCATCAACATCACCATCGGTGTCATCAGCTGCATCATCTCTTGAAACCATACTCCATCTGAGTAATCAGACATGATGTTGAATAAGTCACTCACGCCATAGAGTGATACAAGAGTAAATATTCTAATACTAGAAGAGTAAATGTTCTGAACATTTTTCGTCTAGGAAATCTCTGTCCTTTGCTCATCCATCTAGTTGATAATCATTTCCAAAACTGTTGATGGTATTCAAGGAAATCAGAACAAAACAGAACACAATTGTTTCTATCCATGGTAGTACATAACTACAATCCAGTGGTACACTACCACACCAAGTAGCAAACAAGTACTTGATCAGTCACGTATAGTCATAAACAATGGAACACATCCACCACAATAGTATACATCTATTTTCATACAGTCTTCATAACAACCATCTAATATCAACCTGTACAGAAACAATGTTATGATATAAACCGAATCATCTGGGCCAATATTTCACTCACATCTGTGAGATCTAAAAGAACATCTTCCCTCAGTATAGAAAATCAACAATGGTTTATCTACCATATTCTTATCAAACAAGGAAGAATGATTATTTTTTATTTCTGAGCTTGGACCATTCCTCACCCTAGGCCATTCCTCCAACACTAAACAAAGTGTAACCTGGAGAGAATGAATCTACCCTAAGGAATGCCTGTCACTGATTTTTGAACCTGGACCATTCCCCACCCTAGGCCATTCTTCCTACACTAATCAAAGTGAACCCTGGAGAGAATGTATAAACCCTAAGGAATGTCTGTCCCTGATTGTTGAGCCTTGACCATTCCCCACCATGGGCCATTCCTCCTACACTAATCAAAGTGCACCCTGGAGAGAATGTATAACCCTAAGGAATGACTGTCCAGACCATTTCCTCTGTTAACCACAATAGGAAAAGACTATCCTGCATCAACCTCCAAAACAAACCATCCCTCATGTTAACCACAATGAGAAATTGTTGTCTGGCGAGGTGGGCCAGTCTTCTTGAGTAACCCTCAAGAAGAGAGATTGCCCTAGACCACTCCCCATGTTAACTACAATGGGAAGTCGTTGTCTATGATACATCATCAATCTGGACCACTTCCCATGTTAACCACAATGGGAAGTCGTTGTCCATCAGAAATCTCAATCCACTTTCCGAACTAGAAAGGAAACTTCTCATCTTGGACCATTTTTCGAACTGAAAAATGATTGTCCATCAATCAATAATACATCAGTGCTCCCTCCCAACCTAGGAGTCATATCTTCCTCTTTCAATAAGGAAGTTGTCTCCATGAGCTCCAGCTTGAGTATGCAAACTCTTTCATCTTGGATAGAAGCTTTACCAAAATGTCTTCTTATTTGCTCATCTATGGAGATATGTATTGGAGAACCACTTTCTCCTTTCTGAACTTCATCACGGATAATGTAATGCTTGATTTCAAATGTACTTCAGTTTGAAGCATTGGTTTTCTCTGAAGGCTTCATGTAGCTCTGATCAATAAAGTATATCATTGTTGGAACACTGGAACATATCCATGTGGCACTTCTTCTATCATCAGGAGATCTGATCTACTGAGTAGCAATATCTCTGTTATAGAGATTATTCACCACGCTTTTTCTATGCATTGGAGGTTCTCCATCAAGTTTTCCTCCATCTGAATACAAGGATCTCTTCCTGGTATGCCTCAAGGTCTTGAGGTTGCTCTTCATATGTTCTTTGTTCAATTTCTCTGGAGAACATTCTTTGCATTCATCTTGATGTAGGATTCCAACCCATAGATGATATAATGACTCATGTAGAGGTATGCCTGGTTTACCAGAACGAGCAATCATCATAGTCTTCTCCCTCCATCTGGGAGAACCTCTAGTTCTAGATATTGCAATGCTTTCATTCATAAGTCTTCCATACATTGTTCTTCATCACAACTTTTAGTTCTTCTTGATTTCCTTCATATTAGGTTGGTAGTCTTGCGATTCTTGATACAATGACCAGTTGTTCAGGATTCTCTTCTTTCTTGGAATCTTCATGTTTTTCCTCATGTTTTTCTTTAGCTCTTGGGTCCATGGAGTTTCTTATAGATTCCATGCCCTAAATATTTCACTTCCTTCTTTCCTCATAGGATCACGGATGTGGATGGACAACCAGGGATACTTCAAGGTTTCTCTTCGGAGAAAAACTTCTTCTGGTTTTGAACTGAACATGTATTGTCTTTTATGANAGTGAATATAATTGGCTCTCTCCGTCTGACAGAGTCCATGCTTTCCGTCTGCATCCTTATTGTCTTCTGAAATATATAATCGGCTCCCTCTGTCTAACAGAGTCCATGCTTTCGTCTTATTGTCTTTTTCAAAACTTCATAAGTCTTTCTCCAATTTCCTCTTGATTACTAACTTCTTTCTGTCTTTGCTTCTTCTAGGTTTCTTCAGGATTGATTCTGATTTCGGCTTATCTTGTAATAGCTTTCACATGATATATTTCATCCTTTCTTGTATAGAAATCCTTATCTTCTTGTTCTTCCATGGATATAGTTCTTCTTGGAACATATTATCTTTCTAAGAGATAGATATACAAGATATGTACAAAGATTATGAAAACGGGATATGTAAAAGAACTAAGAATAGTATTGTTACCTTCATAAGAAGAAGTCTCTTTCATCCTGCTTGGTCTTGTTTGTAGGTTCCTTTTCTTTGGCAACTGATGCTTCGTGTGTCCCTTTTCTTTTCTTTGGCTCGGGACAATGACTCTTGTAGTGACCATACTTTTGACAGTTGAAGCATTGTACTTCTGAAATGTCCTTCTCTTGATTTGGCTTTCCCCTTGAACCAAACTTCCTTTTGTTCATGAAATTCTTGAATCTTGCTATGAAGGCTTGATCATCGTACTTATTTTGGGGTTTCTCTTTTGCACTGAATCTGGATTCTTTTTTAGCACAACAAGTCCAAAGTTCTTCAAATTTCAGATACTCCTTCCTTGTGTTCATGCTTGCAGAAAATGCATCCCACGTCTTGGGAAGACCATTGAGTATTATGTTCACCAATTCCTTCTCTAAAATGATCTCTCCAATAGCTTGTAGTTGATCTCTTAACTGAGATATCCTCACAA
>ML821468.1:95672-110000 GCA_009831015.1 Picea engelmannii
GAAAATGCATCCCACGTCTTGGGAAGACCATTGAGTATTATGTTCACCAATTCCTTCTCTAAAATGATCTCTCCAATAGCTTGTAGTTGATCTCTTAACTGAGATATCCTCACAAGATATGATGTTATGATGTCGTCATTATTCATCTTCATGTCATGGAGCTCATTCTTCAGACTCATCACTTGTCCAATGTTTTTGACTAAGAAGAGATTTTTTAGGGTATCGTACATATTCTTTGATGAGTCAAGATGGGAGATGTAGGGTATCAAGTGGTCTTTTATAGACTCCATTATGATACTCATGGAATTGATGTCACTATCTTTGAACTTCTCCATAACTGCAATGTTATGCGGTTCCTTCTCTTTTCCTTATTCAAACTTTGGTTCCATGATCTTTCCTTTCATGATATTCATCATTTTATTCTTAGCAAGGATGAGGTCAATCCTTGTCTTCCACACTCTAAAGTTAGAGGCTTCATCTAACTTGTTCTCTGACTTCATAGAATAAGTCATGGCTACTTTGACTTGGTCAAACCCTAGATTTGACCAGAAATTCATACTTCACTTCTTGGATTTCTGAGTGTACCAGGAGATGCGCTAGTCTAGAGTGCACTAATATATCCGGAGATTAGGTAAATCCATTCACTTAAGGTGCTTCAATAAGAGGATTAGGGTTTCTGCAACTGCACCTGCTAGTAACCCTAGCTACAGTGTCTTGGAAGTTGCTCCTGCTAGTAACCCTAGCAGTAGTTCCTCAACGAGCTCAATATCCTAGCAGCTATGCTTCCTTCCAGCATTTAGACTGAATGAAGGAGGTGTGGGCCCATAACCTGTGAGAATATAGAAGATTGTGTGCTCGTTTTACCATTGACAATACCCTTGTCACCCAACCATAGGCCGAAGCCACCCTCCGAGCACCTTAACCTTGACAGAGAATCATTCTGGAAGTAAACCCTAGGCTAGATAGCCATACAAAGGGTAGTGCACATTTCCCCAAGGATAGCGCATTATCAAGAGTTGATCAGATAGTCCAAAACCTAGCCAAGAGATAGTCCAAGCCAAAACATAGCTGCTAGCTGCAACAGTTGCACCAACAACTCTCCTCCAAACCTGCGCACAAGATTGCAACTACACTGCACAAAACTGGCTCTCTGCAACTGTTGAGATGATGAATAATGAGTATTGGTGCCCTGTATTTATAGTAATTTTGGAAATCTTACCAGGGCCGACTTCTCCTTCTGGGTACTAATAAATTCATATTAAATATATTTCTGCAACCGACAACTTGTCTAGGGTTTCCTTTACTTCTTTGCTTCCTTCCGGAATATTCTAATCTCGTCATAGGTCACAATAGAGGTTCATACCTCCCGAAGCTACCATAATATCAACATCAGGAGTTTAGTGGCACCAACTTGTGAATCACCCGATGTGCGATCTTGTGAAGATTGAAGGAGTCGAGGCATTAATGCCTGTGCCGCCCCTTCTTCAAATCTAATGGTCGTGACAGACCCTGGGTCCTCTCAAACGGATCTCATCCATTCATCTTCTAAATAAAAAGATATTCCCTTTCGATACTTGACCCTCACTATCCCTCCTGAGCTTCGTCATTTATGAAGGATTTAAGAGTGTTGTGCTCTTTCTCCTGGACTCAACACATAGAAGGGTTTTATGTGCACCTCTTGCACTCCTTCATAAAGTCTAGAACTTAAGTGGTTCTCGGTCTCTGCTTGCTTCACAGAGAGCTGGTTCATATCTACACTACCTCTCTTGATATTAACAAACTCCATCCTTCAAGGGACTCAGAACGACTAGGAGGGTCGACATGCATACATGAAACTGTACCTAAGGTCGACATACTCACAATTCATGGCTCTAGCTTAAACCCCCACATCACTCAAGCATTTATGAGAACAAGTCATGCTCGAACCATATAATTTATTACTTGCCTAATTACACAACCAAGCAAAAATAGAAGGGATACAGTATATCCATTAAGAAATCATGCACATTTCTAAAAACATTCATAATATATCCAATTTCAATACACAGTTACAGTTCAATTACAAAGGGTAGGAGAATAGTTATCTATTACAGGTTGCCACCAACTAACTGACTGTGCGTGTTCATCCTTCCACCCTACCATAGGCTCAGAGGCATTCATTGTTATCACTATGGCCACCCTCGTGCCACCAGGGAAATCTCGCAGTTCTCAAGGATTCTTTCTCTGTTCAGCTTCTACTCAGGTTCTGTTCTCTATAACTTTCAGATATTTCTCTCTGTTATGGCCTAGGTGAGGTTTATCATATGTTCACTGAGCATCAAGCTCGTGGCCTTCTATTCATTATCCCCTGGAGAGCTCTGTGCATATCCCTTATGAGCTTGCGCTCTCATCTCGTGTCTCCTCTCTATTGCCCCCTGTGTATCTATCTTACCTTCCTTCTTTTGGAAGGTTCCCAACCCATCATGTTCCTTCTATCAGAAGGAAGCTCGGGTATGCAGATATTTGTGGTACTTAGGGATGAAATTTTGTAGCTAGACCATGCTCCCATTCATGGGGGTTGTTGATAATTCAACCATTGATCCTTTCTTCATTAACTGATTTCTCGCCTTGAGATCCGAAGGAGGTTGTCATCCTCGTCAAGGGAAATTTGGGGTTATTTGCTATAATGAACCCTCTCGTATAGTTTTCACATTCTTCCTCTAGTGATATCATGGCCAGTACTTTCAAGGCTTCACCCCCACAGTCAGTTATTGGCAACTCAAACAATAATTCATTTATATTTTTCACATACCTCAGCATGGAAATCCTATTTTATGATTAATTACAAGTTGGGGGAAACAGGGTATTACATCAAGCAAAAGAGTTTTAGTTGTCATCTTGAGAGGACTGGTCTCCATGCGTATATGATTCAGATGTTTGGCAGCTTGATGATGATATGGTTATAGATTTGTTATGTCCATTCAAGGATGACTTGTTGTAGCATACTTAGGGTGATCTTTAGTCATCCTCTGGGAGTTGTGATGCATATCCTTTTGGGGATATAGATTTGTTCTATGAAAAAATTTAGCCACCTTCGCCCCCCGGATTTAGATGGATATAAGTATGTGGTCATTTCAGAGGAATGAAAGACTCATACCATATAATAGTAGTGTTTTCATCTTTGGGCCCTTCAGAAGGATTTACAGATGAATAAGAAACATGTTTTGGATGTGGGAAAACAGTCCTTCTTAGGACTTGAGGTCATCCCTTATCATGTTTTTTCTTCTCTAGGGAATCATAAGGTTTTCTTAGGATCTCTTATCTTTTCTCATCCTTCATGGAGCAGTAATATTCTAAGAGAATATGAATATGAGTTATCATCTATACATGGTAGCCTGATTCAGATATTAATTCATCAGGGTTGTGTTCATTCTCTCCAACAAGATTTTTTCCCTCCCACCCATCTCCGTGAGTTGTTGTCTATGATTAATTACATGCTTACTTATGCTTACGACTATTTTATGCTTGAATTATATTTGTTGTACTACATGATTAAGAATAGGGGGAGATACCTTGATGAGATGATCAGCTGGTTGCATTTGTTGTATGACTTCACCTGACATTTCATGACCTAATATTTAGGGCCCTAGGTAAGTAGGTAGGTCATCTTGTTTTCTTGCATTTTCATCTTGATTGCTCATAGTATCTTAGTTGCATTTCATCTTTGATTTTCATTTTTCTCTACTTGCATTGTTGATTTACATGTTTCTCTTTTGTCATATATATGAAAAAATACAAACCAAGCAAAAAAAATCTATATTAGTTGTCAATTTTGAAATTTTGATTTTGATAATATGGACAAAGGGTGAGTAGAGCCACCCTATATTTTACGATTTTATGTTTTAGTGTAGGCACAGGTCCAACCAGGAGATGTTGAGGTTCTCATGCACTCTACGGCGAGCACATGTCCCCAAGTAGGAGCTATATGTTATCCTCATTTCCTAGGGATAACTAAGGAGATGATGTCCCGAGGCCCTCAGGTTGTAGATATGGAGTACAAAGAGCATATGGTTGACAACATCCACTTGCACAAACAGAGCGTCGCCTCACCATCATAGATCTTAGATTCATCACGATGGTATCTGCCACATCATATTGCTTCTGGAAGACATTGGGTCTTTCTCCATGAGGTACAAGCTAGGTATTATGGTGAGTGCCATTTGAATGTTTGAGGCATTTGAGTGTGTTGCATTTAAACTTGTTTTTCATTATGTAACGTTTGCTTGGAAGTTATACTCTTTTCCCTGTTTCACCTTGGTGGTTGACATTGTGCCCTAGTAAGTGGTCACCCTTAAGTATGGTTTTTCTACTGTGAGGTCCCCTTGACATGTCATCATTCCATTTCCGATCATAATTACCACTTTCCACACTTCATCCCCTCGCCTCCTTATCTTTTGGGATTTTCGAGTGTACTGGCCCAAGAAGGTATTGTCCCTCATTTCATGGGAAGAAAGGGCTAAAGGTCCAGATGTAATGTAGTTGGAAAAAGATAAAATCCAAATCATAACCTTCCATATGCTCACCCAAATAGGTCTTGAGAAGAATGAAATGTTTCTCCTAAAAAATTCAAAGACCTGCAAAAGCAAACACATATGTATAAGCATCCCACTTGTTGAGGGATATACACAAGTGAGGGATATACACAAGTGTGTTACAAGATAGAATTTACTCTGATGGCACTCTATTTACCTCTCCCTTCAAGTGACATTGTGGTACTTCCCCCCAAGCTATATGTTACCCCATATAGAGTACTTAGTTGTTTCAAACATTAATTAATTAATGGCATTAAATGGGCTTGAAAAAAGAATGTATTGAAAACGAAGGTGCAACACACCCTCTACAAAGGCACCCATAAATGAGACACCACGATCACTTGGTAAACACTCCTTGACTTACAAAATGATTCACCCAATAGGTCATTTTTTCAACCCTCCCATACCTAAACTTGGCAAGTTGCATAGGGTCTTTGAGCACTTGTTTAATTTGATGAGGTGGTTTTTGATGCACATTCTTGGGTGACTCTTTTATTGACTTGATTTACTTATCATGATGCATTTGAATTGATATCCTTGGAGAGAAAATTCATTTTCTTTGCAAGACCTTGCTTGGTGGATAGGTTTTTGCTTGGTGGACAGTTCTGGAGGAATAAGCCTAGCTTGGGCTTCTTTGGGGAATGAATCCCACTGGTTGAATACCATGGCCCGCATAGCGGATGATGATGATAGTCTTTGGAGGCTTGAAAGGCACCATGCAGGATCTCACCTAGCCCCTACAAGCCCAACGTTTTTTCCTTTGAAGGCCAAAACTCCACTTTGGAGGGCTTGACGTAACCTTAGGTCTAGCATTTTGGTGGTGGTGGTGGTGGGGTTGACTTGATTGACACTTAGCACTTTTTTATGGAGGAGACCCTAACACATGAGAGGGAGGATTTTGGAGGCCCAATGCTTCATCTCCAAGCTCAAACGATCTTCTAAAAGTGCCAAAATGTCACCCTAGAGAGGATTGACGTCATCTTTAAGTTTTCTTATGTGCCTTTTTAGGGTTAAATTTGAATATAATAATGTAAAATGGGAAAATTAAGGCTGTTTGACTCCTTAATTTGTGGTTTTCCCTAATTTTAAGTGGAAAAACACCTTTTAGAAGATGTGTATAAATAAGAATCATTTCAATTCAATTTTATGATAGCTCTCCCATATTGGAGAGGATTCTTGGCTGAAATTTGTGCCCCTCTTGGGAAAAATCATCTTCTCTCTCTTTTGTTCTATGGTTTATCTCTTGTCTTATTGAGTGAAGTGGTGTGCTATCTCTTGGAGTTTCTATCTCTTTCTTTGGTGATGAAAAATACTCGGTAACTAGGGTTTGTCTTGGCATTTTTTGGAATTGGTAAGAAAAATCTGCATATTGTTAGTTTTCTTTCTTCTTCCATGGTTGTTATTGGATATATCCTTGGAGGCGTATAAGGGAATACACCCTCCACCAAGTTTTATCATTATTGTTTGTGAAAGAAGTTATTGCAAAGGTTGCTAGGAGGAGTAAAAGGGCTTACACCCTCCTAGATTTACCTTGTTAGATTTGACTTGCCCTACGGAGTAAAAGGGTTTACACCCCTAGGGAGATAGTAGATATAACCTATTGAAAGAGTACTCCATAACCCATTTGGAAAGGAACTAATCATTTATTTGCATTGGAGAAATAAAATACTTTCATTGGAATGCGTGATTTTTCGAGATATTGAATTTGTTCAAGTTGGAATCTTTTCTTAGTGTTATAAGCTTGCTTATGCTCAAAGGGCGTCATATTTAGGCCAATATTTTTTCTATTGTTATAAACTTAAAGCTATAGACATTAGGGCTGCAGAAAACTCTCTCTTTTACTTGTTGCACACTTACCAACCGCTGAAATTTACTTGTAAACATCTAGTATTGTTCTCTTGCTCATTGTCTATCTTTTTTATGGATTACTTGTTATTTTTTGTGGTTGGATTTTTCTGTTGTAGAAATTTTTTTGATACAGCCACTTGACTTTTATAATAAATTTCTCATAACATCTAATAAACAACCATAATCACCATCAAAATCTCGCTTTAATCATTGGAAGGTAGACTAGTCTTTGCTAGCTTTATTTTTTATATCTTGTACTAGATTTTGGATGGTTGAATTTGAAGCCATTGACATTTTATCTTGCTGATATATATTTATATAACTGCTTCACATCTGGGACAGCAAGGTTTCTTTCTTGTTCCCCTTGGTTTAAAGGCTTATATATCCATTATTTGTCTTGTTTCGGGCAGGGCTAAAATTGTTTTGCAGGTATCTATCACTTAGAAAGTGTGCGTCCTTCTACAAGACTCATTTTCAAGCCTTCCATAATAACTATCGTTGACCTATATGGGTTTCACTTATCATCTCTCTATCCTCTGTATCAATTCCCCTAGGGTCACTTGAGTTTCCCTCCTTGTGTAGTATTTTTCCTTCACTAAAGTGAGGGGAGGGTTTACCTAAGGTGACAATGGGTAGACTCTCCCACAATTATCGCCATGTCATGGATTGGGTCGTGATTTTCCCAACCTATAGTTTGTGTGATGAAACATACACTTATGTATTCCCTTCTTCGGTCTCTATGCTCTTTTTTTAGAAAACTTTCTTTTAATTTTTTTAAGTTCTGCACAAAGATTATTTGTGCCTTATCTCGATTGGTATACTTCAGAATCTCTCTCTTGAAGATCTACTTATTTTAAATATGTGATCCGATCTTCAGCATTTACCAACAAATTACCAATCGTTTGATTCCTCTGTCACTTAACAGATAAATGTGGATATCAATGTTACCATTTCAAACTATTGTTGTTGATTTGATAAGGAACTTTAACACCTGGAACTTCAACGATCACCATGAGACAAAATTTGTGTCATCTAGTAATTGAAACACACACCTCTAACTATATTTTCATTACTTGTCTCATGGTCTCTACATTCTCTCTTGGGGTCATTCTATAAGCTGCTTTGTTCAGAAAACTTGCTCTAGGAATAAGATTAATATGATGACTTATACTTCTTATGGGAGGCAACTTACTTGGAAAATCATCAACCACTATATCAACAAATTCCTCTAACAAATCAATTTCTTTAGGTAATTCATCTGAATTAGTGTTATTAAGAATTACCTTTCGCTTGCGAACTACAACAAAATTTACCTCCACATTTTTAATCTCTTGCAGAAATTATTTCCCACTAATTAGCAATACTTTAGGATTGGTTTCTCTAGCTGCACTTTCCTCTTTCAATGGAAAAAGTGTATGGTTTTCTCCATCTTTTTCAAAGGTGTAAAGTTTTATCCTTCCATCATGTATTGCATTTTTGTTGTACTTCCAGGGTCTTCCCAACAAAATGTGGCACACATCCATAGGCATGATGTCAAACAGTATATTATTCTTGTAGCTACCAATCTGCAATTCTACTTCACGTTATTCATTGGCCAAAATTTTATGCTCTTTTTGCAGCCAAGAAACCTTATATGGAGTAGGGTGTATGGTATTTTCCAACCCCAACTTCTCAACCACCTCTATGGATACTAAATTGTCAGTGCTAACACTGTCAATTACAACCTTACAACATTTTCCTTTTACCTTGCAGACAATAATGAATAGAGTTTTTATTTGTGAGGGTTCTTTGATCTCCTTAGTCAGATTCAACAAGATTCTCTTCATCAATAAAGACTCTTCTCTCTCTAGGGAATCCTCATGTATGGGTGTCTTCGCATCTCCTTCTTCAACCTGAGCTATGTGTGTACTCCTTTTCCCCTTGGCATCATTCTCTAGACACTCAAATGATCTATGTCCAATTTTATTGCATCCAAAACACCTATAGACAAATTCTCTACCTCTACCTCTACCCCTCGGGTAAGGTATTTTTCCTCTAGAATCACTTCCTATGGAGGATTGTCCTTGCTGGTTTGAGTTTCCAATCTCCTCTTTCTGAGATGGAAACTTATTGTTTATAGTTTTTTGTCCTCGACCTTTGACTGCACCTCGATTCTTGTCTTTTGGCCATTTTTTCTTCATCCTTCAAAGCGAACTAGTATGCATCTTCCACAGTCTTTGGAAACAACAAACTTATTTCATCTTGAATGTCAAACCTTAAACCATTGATATATCTGGAAATTTTTTCAGGAGCGTCTTAAACATATCCAGCTCTAATGTTTACTTTATAAAATTCTTCTGTGTATTCTCTAATAGACATTAATCTTTGTTTTAAATTTTTCATTTTCTTAAACAAAGAGAGATGATAATCTCTGGGTAAAAATCTACCTTTGAGTTTGGCTACCATCCTATCCTAGATTTTTTATTTTTTTTCTTTTCTTTGTTCATCCTCTTAGTATGCACACCATCCCACCGAATATTTTCATGACCCCTCAATATGGTCACCAAAAATTTGAGTTTCTTCTCCTCATCCACTTCTTCATATTCAAAATACTTATCCAAGGCACTCACCTAATCAACCAACTTCTCAACACTCAAGCTACCATAATAAGTTGGCACTTTTTTCTTGGGTCTAGAGCTAGCTCCTAAGACTGACCTGAGAAATATTATTTCCACAGTCTCTTTAATAGGATCTCCCTATTCTATCAATTATTGTTCTTCCCTATCATTGACATCCCCAATATCAGGATCACGTTGTTGAGTAGCTTCCATAACTTCTAGTCATTCTTGAAGATTCATTACTTCTTCAAGTAGCTTTGCATTAGCTATGATCCTTTCTCGACCTTGTCCTCTTCCATAGACTTTGAATGACAAATATTGACATAGAAGGTCTTCTCTGACACCTACGGGATCTGATTCCTGCTATGATACCACTAATGGTGCAGGTGAGAGGTATAAGTTTCCTTTCATACACTTTTGTCTTCCCTTCTTCGGTCTCTATGATTTGTTCTTAGAATAATATGTTTTAATTGTTTTTTAGTTATGCACAAAGATGATACGCACCTTACCTCCATTGGTATACTTCAGAATCTCTCTCTTGAATATCTACTCCTTTTCAATATGAGACCTTCTCTTCAACGTTTACCAAAAAAGTACCAATTGTTTGATTCCTCTATCACTTAACATATAAATGCAAGATATCAATGTTACCATTTCAAACTATTACCATCTATTTGATAAAGAAATTTAACACTTGGAACTGAAACAATCACCATGTGACAAAATCTGGATCATCTAGTAATTGAAACATGCACCTTTGACTGGATTTTTGTTATAAGAAGTTGAGAAAATGAAGTCAAGACCAATTGTTTCACGAAAAGGTTTTGTATAGGATCAGGGTTCGATTCCATTGAAATTTCAATACCAACGATAACATAATAGTCCTCAGAAATAGAAACCACGAGGGCTTTAACCCTACAATCATACCTTTAGAAATCCCATGCACAGAAAATACAAACATAGAGATTTATAGAAGAGGAGAAAAATATGAACAAGCCATCAAAACTTCTTTTTATCTTCAGATGAAAAACCACACTCAATTCAAAAATCTCATTACAAAGTTTGAATTATAGTTTATGCACAATGAGGAGGATTCATTCAACACACAACACCCACTAATAATGGATCGAATCACCCATTATTACATACAATCTAAACTATTCAACTACTCATAGTTGTCAATAACAATCATACCTTAATGAAATTGCACTACTCTATTTAACTCAATCTTATAAATTTTGATTTTAAGGGAACCCACTCCCTTTAGTAAACTTTGAAGGACCTTATAGAAGTCAAAATTAATCATTTTGATAGATGTTTTTGCATCAACATGCAAAGTAGTAGGATTATAAATCTTTTCATTTTAATTTCTCAATTTTTAAGTAATCACTTTATGTGAAAATATAATTACATTGCATTGGCATTTATGTAGTTCATTCCCAAATCATTTAGAATTTTTAAGTAAATTGCTTTTAGGTCTTTCCATTTGATTTTTTCTATGTTTGTTGTTGGTGGTGGATTAATTTTCATGTTTAATTGTTGATGAATTTTAAATAATTATACGATTATGTTAATTTTTTTATAAATATATTAAAAAATTAATCAAAATTTGGAAAGAATTAATTTTTATTTCTTTTTAAAAAATAATTTTTAATAATAAATCACAAAACTTCCAAATATGCTAGATAAGATTATTATTTAGTATAAATAAAATATTAGTTTTTATTTTTATTAAAAATATTTAATAAAAATTATTTATTTTTGTTTAAAAAAGTAATTGATATTTCCATTAATTTTGTTAAAAAAATAGATTTTATTGAAAAATTTTACAAAGATTAGTTTTTCGTTTTTTTTTTATGGTTTTTTTTTTCATTAAATTTCACCAAAAATCTAGGGTTTATATGTATGTATGTATGTATGTATGTATACTCAACATTCCAAAGCATTCCTTGGTAACTGTATATCTATTGGTGAGCATAACGAGTCTTCCTAGCCACTAGGAGAGGCTTACTTATTGATTGGTACTTGGAACCCAAATTGCGGTTGAGCTTACATACAAGAAATCAATTCAATTCCAATTAAATTCCTTTAGTTTGAAGTATTTTACTTTGGGCCAGGAAACAACAAAATAAGTATACCACCACCATTTACCAAATGTGTGGTTGTGTGAGTTGATCAAAGGTCTCTTGGAAAATTTATGTTGGATTGTGAGAACTATAATTCGACACAATTTTTGGACTATGAAGGCATACCATTATACTCTAGGACACAAGGAGTCAAATAGTACACTAAATTGGTGGAGGGACTGGGCATCGAGTCACCAATGGTTGATTCCATCTTTGTATCCATAGGTATCCATGCTTAGATATTTGGTAAATGACTTGCCCTAACAGATTCATGTAGGTGAGATATTGAAGCGAGAGGGAGGCTAGAGTTTGAAGAGGATATAGTTGTTAAAATATTGTAACTTCGAAGAATATTCTACCTAAGAGGGAATCTTGAATAATATTATTATATTATATTTATTAATTATGCCCTATTGTGCCTTTGTAAAAGTCTTCCCTTTTGTGCCTTGAAAAATAAATGTAAATTAAAAGGGTAAAGTGACGGGTTGGACCAAACCTAATTAAGGGAGGCCAAACTACTATTTATAAATGAGGCTAGCACCTCATTTGCACACTCACTCATGTGCTATGCAACAAGAGGAAAAAGTGTGCAAGTCTTGGAGGAGTAGTTGTTGCAACTGGGGGTGGCGTCAAGGAGGGGTTTGGTCTATCTCTTGGTATCTCTTGGTTAAGTGGTGTGCTACTCTTCCTAGTGAAGGAGTAGAGGAGGATCTTTTGTTCAGTTTTTGGTCTATCTATATTGAGTAAGTTTTTGCTAGGTTTTCTTCCCCATGAGGGTTTCCCAGGATAATCTGTGTGTCTCTATTGTTTCTGTGATTGCCTCTCTTTCAGTGATCTTATTTATGCATCTAATGTGCTAAATGATTGTACAATAATAAAGAAGAATCATAATTGCTAGTTGTATAAGTAAAACTTGAACAATAGTTGACTACTCAAACCCATATAAAAGACATCTTGTGTTTATAACTTCAGATCATATGAGAAATTATAAGAGTTCATTGGTCCTAGGGTACATTTCATAAGCTAGTGATCTAAGGGAAATAAACCCTATTGATTCTAATGGACCACTATATAGTAGGATTTCAAGGCCCATCTTACAACTTATGTGGTTTATTTTGTGCCCTAAGAGATTAAAGCCTACATTAAACTATAAATATTATGCCAAATATGAGACATTTGGGTTATGCATGTTTGAATTTTATGAATGCCTGAGTTCCTAGAGTTTATGTGATATGATGTATCCTAATTAGGACTTTTTGAATGATATTATGCATTCTTTAGACTATGGACTAATGTTGAAGCCAGCGGGTGTAATCTTTGGCACCCTTGTGGTCTAATCTTCACCAATGAGTAGCTAGCTCCATGTGAAATAAAAGTGGGATTGTATTCCCTCTCAAATCTCCAAGGGACTCAAGCACTTAAAGCATCCAAACAACCATGATCCTCATTTGTTTTGTTATTGGAGGCATTTGAAGTGTAGGAGGGAGAAATAGGTCCCTTGAAAAAAGGTTGCTAAATTTTAGGAATCAAAGAGACCATCGTCCTTAAATCAAGGATTGATTGAAGATCTATTTAGAGTTTTCATTACAAGTAAGAATATGATGAATAAAGGAAGTTTGTTATTCTTGGTATAAACAACTTCCATATAGTGCATCTGAATTATAGAGATACTCTTGTTGTTATGATTCTGAGTATTTGACTAAATAAGAGTATTTTTCAATATATGAGTATTTGGTGATTTCCTTAAACATTCTCATGATAACCTTAAGTGGGGCCCACTCAAGGAAATGCAAGGAACCCCTTTAGATGTAGTATTTCCAATTTTACACTATATTATAGTTTCCTATAGTTGTGTTATGATAATTAATTCCACATTATTTATTTTGTTTTACAATTTCCCTTCTTCTTGTTCCAATAATGTAATTCCCTTTCTTGATTACAGCACTTGCAACATTGTGATTATGGTATTTATCATATTGGTATACAACCTTTGAATATAAAATTAATCATTGTTGAGTTATTATCAATTGATTGAATGATCTTATTGCACTATCTATTTTATCTAAAAGAATAGTGACAACCAACTCATGTATTCCTTGTTTCTTGACTTGGGATTTAAGAGCTAGCCTAGTGGATGGATAGATAGAATATAGGAGACTAAGATTGGTATCATTTCATTACCAAGTTCCTTATATTAGTGTATATATGCATCACTCGAATATGTTTGTACACTTAGCTTGTGATGTGTGATGATAAAGATGTTGTTGAACCTATGACACATCACCTCATTAACTATCAAACTCCCTTTTTTTATTCAGTCCTATAGCAACCAACCAGTAACCCTATAGTTTCATTTTCTTCTCACATAATAGGGAGCGAAAGTTATGAACTAATGGATTACGAAAGAAATGCAACCAAACATTCATACCAAGCATTATATTGAATTTACTTCATCAACTCATACTTCAAATTACACTCCTATAGTTGCATATACAATGCAAAATGCCTCATAAATAAGCATGTTCCTAGATTGAAAAATTGAAGTTAAGTTGAGGAGTTCAATAATCTTGTTGTAATTATTTGGCCCATCACTTTTTGACATCCTTTCTATGGAGGTGATAAAAACTACACTTAAGTTAATCATAACATTAAAAAAGAAAAAAGAAAAAAACACTCATTTGATTGCATGCATCAATCAAGAGATAGATTTGGTATATTTTTGTGAAAAATACATATTCTTGGTGTGATTGAAGCATGTACAAGTAAACAAAGACAACAACAAGAGGACTTTGAATTATACATCCAACAAATTATGGAAGAATTTGTTGCTTTACCTTAAGGAGGAGGGATTTTTGTAAATCCTTTTGTTAATCATGTGAATCCTTTTTCTAATAAAGAAATTGGATAGAGAGAAGGATATTCATCTCATCATACAATGGATAGAGAAGGAGAACAACAAATTGGGATCTTTGAATTTCCAATTCAAGAAACTAATGAAGAAACGGGGATGAAAAATATTAATCCCACTGCTCTCTCTTATTTTCATGGATTATTGCAAAAGACCTTGATACTTTCCTTTTTGAATTAGAGGTTGTTTGTAGAACTTATGACTATGGAGAAGATGCTGAAAATATCAAGCATTTTCCCTCTACAATGAATGAATCAACCTTAAGATGGTTTATAAGC
>ML821469.1:0-16386 GCA_009831015.1 Picea engelmannii
GGGACATATTCATGTATTGAATTAACTGAAAGAGAAATATACAACCTGAGCCTTGATGTTGTAGATCTCCTTTCAATGGCCTCTAGTTCTGACACACACACTTGCTCATGCATGAAGAAAATCAACCACATAAGATGACTTTGATGTTGTCCTTTGCTGTTGTAGCTTCAGTCCTCCATACAGTCGTGCACTGATTCTCCAATCAATCTATTACTAGCTTGCTTCTAATCTTTCTTGTTTGTTCTTGTTAACCCTTTCCATGAGAAATCTCCTTAATATATAGTAGAAGATAACTTAGTTACTTGGATAGAGAATGATCCCAAGATATCTGGAAAGTCAGTATTTTTCCAACCATTCGAAAGCCAACTCATCCTTCTAGAAGATTCTTTCTAGAAGGATCAAGAACTCATCCATTTTCCTTCTTTAGAAACATGTCCGCACCCTGACTTCAAGTACAGTGCGAGAAGTTCGCAGTCAAGCTGAAGGCAGCCTGCGGGAACTAAGGATTCCCGCAGGTGAGTATATATGCAGCCTGCGAACTACCTTTTAAATTATGCTTTCTGGAAACTGACAAGTGTAACCTTTCTCATGAAAAATGTTCTTAATAAAGAGGTTGATTTCCTATTATCATGACACTGTCATGACATCATCCCGATGACCAAAAATGTTGATAACAAGGATAGCGTCCTATTTTGTTTTGCTTTGTTCTAGATCCAGGTGGATCTAGGGAGATCGGTTTGTGTCCGCACTTACGTATTAATACAATAACACAAAGTACATGGTGAACCAATTAGAACTCGACTGTAGAGAAGCCCAGGATCAAGGGTATGAATTTCATTTCAGCTAGCTATTGATCCTGATCACTTTCATTGCCTAGGAGATGCTGGAAGGTGCGACCTTCCCAGACATCGATCCCTTTGAACCTTTGGCCATGAAGTTAAGTACACTGTGGTATTCCAGTGACATGAATAAGTAATGGCAGTCAAATGTCGTGTTCCACACATACTATAATTAGTTGAAGGTAGCCATACAGTCTGAGCCTCGCATAACTCTGAATACTTTACACAGGTTCCAACCTTTGATGAAGTTAAGCGCTGATAGGAAATTCATTTATATCATAGTGCACATCGATGGACATAAGAAACAGTTGCAGTCCTACTCCAAGTTGTCAGAGGAGGACTTGGAAGAGATCACCAAGGAATGGTCAGCGAACCTCCTTATTTTAGCATACCCTACGGAGATAACCGACATAGACAACCCAGAAACTGCGTTAGATACACCCGGACCTAGAAAGATAAAGATGATTGAAGAGGTCCAATATTTAGACAGTACATCTGTGAAGATTGCTTCCATCTCATCGGAGCAAGGGGGTGATGGTGAAGAGATAAATGGCACAGATTCCGATCAAAAGAAAGGCGAGGTAACATCGCCTAGAGACACGGAGGACCCCCCGAAGAAAAGGAAGGTTTCCCCAAGCCTTCTTCCTGAAAGAAGTTGAAAGAAACAATGACCAAGTTGTGGACTATCCTCACCCCAGATGACCTTGATTTCATCGTAGCAGCCCTGAATAATTCTTCACTGGAGATATCAGAAAAATAAGAGGCTAAGCAGGAGGAGATATACAATCAAATTGAGGTTGATCTCCAAGGAATGCAATAGGCACTACAGTCCAGTCGCCCAGTCTTCATTGTGCCTCTTCCATTAGGAACACCAGAACTGGGAGATGAGCCAACTCAACTCCATTGAATAATTGATACAGTCGAAGCTCACCTTCGACAAGTGCAAGAGGAAACAACACAAGCCACCCAAGCTTTGACAAAAGTACAAGGAGTACTTGTCGAACAACATAGTATTGCAGAATGGGAAAATCTTTCTCTCCAAGCAAAGTGGGATGAAGAAAAAGTACAGCTACAGTAAGGCAAGGAACAGTTTCTAGCAGAGCAACTTGCAGTAAAGGAAGCGAACAATAGAGCGCTTTGCTCTATGAAAGTCATAGAAATAAAGGTAGAGGATCAAGTCACGAAGCAAGTAGATCAGCTCGCAGAATCCATCCAACAACTCCAGTAGCGCATAGCAGATTTAGAGATATGCATTGTGCCCTAGACCCCGTAGGACGTAAGGGACTAGTGAGAAGCAACTACCCGCAGCGTAGTTGAAAGACTAAAATCTCTTTCCCTGGAATGCAAACAACTGACTAACCCCAGCGCCCAAACATATCAGAACCTCACCAAGAATCCGAAATTACAGGCACTGGAGTCGCAGCTCAAGGAAGAAAACCAACACATATGCACACTATAAGTGCATCTAAATGCATTATCGAGCGTAGAAAGAATGAAGTTGTCTCAAGAGCAGCGCACCACACAGAAAAAGATCCATACGATTCAAAGAAAAGTTATGGAAGTCACTCAACGACTCCAACCAGTACAAGATAAGGCATGCCAATTGTTCACAGAGGTCGAGAGCCGAGGATCAGAGCTAGAACAGGTTGTCACCATAGGATAATAATGCCTAGAAAGGCCAGTGAAGGATGTAGTAATCCAGGAGTTCATTGAGTAAGAGGTCGTATCATAGCAATAGGTCGAAGTAGCTTGAGCCAAGCTTGAGGCATTCATGGCAGAACTACTCAGAACAGAGTGACTCAAGACAAGTCTCAGGTGAGTGTTGGGGGCATGTTGGCCCTTGACCAACTTTTGGGAGATTCTTGGTCATCTTGACCTATTTTTGACTTCGACAGCCTGTCAAAGGTGGAGCACAAGACGAAGTAGAGATCGCGGGATCTCATCCTCTTTTTGGGTCCTTTCTCGGATTTGGGAATATGTAACGGGTATGGGAATGTCGCCCCATGGGTTTACCCATGCTTAGGCCTATTTTGTAATATATAAATAGATGTTTAGGCGATGTAAGAAAGAGGAGAAGAGGCATCTATGTGATGTTTTTCTAAGTGCAAGTGTGGTTTGTAAATGATTTGTGCATACTATGAGAGACTTGCAGAGCTAAGTGCAAGTGGTTGTAACAGACTGTGAAAGGATTTTTGCTAGACCTAGCTCAGGGAAGGAGGATCTGGCGAGGTGCACGCAGATCTCCTGTCCTATGCGGAGAAGGGTTCACAGGCTCTATGCATGTAACCTATTGATAATCTAATAAAGAAGAAGAGTTGGTGGACGTAGCCCCAGGGTGGGGATGAACCACGTAAATACTGTGTTACTCTGCTCTGTGTGATGTTATGATGCATTTATATGTTATTTTCTAAGTGCTTTGAGATTATTAGATAAATCTTCTTATGCTTAGTGCTAATGATATGTGATAATGTTAGATCTAATCTATATGAATATGTTTAGTGGTTGATATGCTAGATATGATCTATTTACTTATGCTAAGTTCTTAAATACATTAGATCAGTGTGAATGCTGCGAAGCTCTGTTTTATCAACGAATTAGATATTGATTGCATATTGAGGAACTGACAGTGCTAAATGCTCTATTAAGTATCATAATCATAGATCTGTGTCCTAGCTAAGGTTGCAGACACCTAAGTCTCGCAACCACCCCTGCCTTTACCTCGGGTGAGACTTCATCTGCTTCGCAGGTGTTGCTGAAAGGGCAGGTAGTTTTGGTTTTGTTGGTGCGTTTTTGTAGCGTTGAACCTTGGGTCTGCCCCTATGCCAACAAGGAAAAACGAGCACACTAGTCTGATCTTACAGTATGTGTACCATAGGATCTGTATTATAGTGCATTATAGAAAATAGAAAGAAATAAAATATCTTAAAGAAAGTCATAATAAACATTTGAAGAGACAAGAAAGTTTGAAGATATGACTTAGGCAATGTTCAAAGAGTCAAGTTAATGGAAAAGGAGATGAGGAAGAAAATGTCAAAGAGAGGAAGGAGAATGGAACTAGGCACAAAAAAGAGAGTTGAAGAACCAGGATAAATATATGAGTGGATTAAGTGAAAGGAATTAAAGATAAAACATTATGGAAAAACGAAGGGAACACATAGTCATAAATGGAAAGCGGTGACATACATTTTGATAGTCTTAGCTTCATAAGAGGTGTAAAGTTTTATCAATGCTACACTTGCTCAAACTTATGGCTCAAGAGAAAGATCGTTTTCTCCAAGAGATTTATGAACCTCAAAACAGTGTAATGGATTCTTTTTTCTTTTTTGCATACAATGATCCTATATTTATAGGAGGATGGCAAGATATTTCTCAACTAGTTACAAGTGTGAATGGGAGGTCTTTGAAGGTACCTCCCATACCTTTAATTGAACCCAAGGCAACATTTTGGGGTGATTTTGGCTATGGTGGTGATGCACTCCTTCACAGAAGTAGTTGAGGCCTTACCAAAATCATCAATGTATCGTTTCTACATCCACATAGGTTTTTTTATTGTCAATCGTGCAGTTCACACATTGAGTGCATTCTACATCGTGTTAACCCACGTGGATGTTTGTGTACTACTTTTTTCGTATACATGTGGAACTTCCAAACCATCTTATATAGTTTTGTGGGTATATTTCCAAATTGAATGTGATCCCTCCATAATTATTGGTATTATGGTGTGTTGGTTTTTTCGTCCATTGTCTGTATTTGTTTGAGCAATGTTTTGGTGATAACACTTACAGTTACTATTATTGTTACTTTTTCATGTCTATCAACTAAATTGACATGGACAAGTTCTATTTTGGTCAAATATTTAACACTTTTGTTGCAACCAAGGCCACACAAAGTAAATGCATAACCCTACAAAAGATTCCTTGTCCCATGTGTCCAAAGTTGTACAATTGTAGATGTGTCCAAAGTTGTACTATGTAATTAAAATGAAACAATATAATAATAAGGGATAGTGGGAATACAACCCCTAGGAATACTCATGAGAAAGTATAGATACACATGAGCATCATTGTATTTTCTTGTAGAAAGCATGGGTTGTGGAGTTATTACTTCCATAAGGAGTATTTGGTGGTGTGACCCTACCTTAAAGGTTATTCTTTGTATTCTTGTGTTGTTTATGGTGAATTATTTGGTATTTTGGATGTTCAAGGGTTTATTTCTCAATTAAGGGATATATTATCATTCACATCTTTGATGTTATACTACAAGTGGTTTTAGATCTCTTTCTTGGGCGCAAAGTGGTGGAATTATAGGGCAAAAAGTGGGAGATAATTTTTTTCATTTTGCGGATTTTTGAAGGAAAAGGGAGGATAGTAGAATTCAGGTCAATTTGGGAACTTTATACAAAGAATTTGGAGAATCTATCTAACTATATGAATTACTCTTGAAAAAACACCTAATTTAAATAATAATAAAAAACCGTCCAAAATGTAGTACGTGAAGTGGAGATACCGTTGAATTAAAATCAATCTTTTTAAGGTTTTTCAGCAACTATCGCAAACTTTGCAAATTGGTTTTTTTTTTACATACTGAATAGATTTGAGTGAAACCAATGCTATAAGATTGAGAGTATCCATGGAATTTCATAATCAAGGTTATAATATCGATTCCTTGAAGAATAATAAAATTTATAATCATTTTCTCTTTTCAACATCAAGCCCTAACTACATAAAGGAGCTCCAGTGAAAAGTAAGTGATTCTCTTTGAAACCCTAGTTCTATTTTTGGCAAGATGTATTTTAATGTAAAAGATGGTGGTCCTACTATTGAATAATTTATCAATTGTGTAAAATTAGAATTTCCCACAGATTGGATATCTAAATTTAGTCTTTATCTAGAGGACGAAGTTGTAGCATGGAGCAACTTACTTGATGATAATAAAATGGAGGAGCCTACCAATGAAGAATATGAACAATTTTTTTAGCTAGGTGGTCAAATGGTGCAATATTGTAAATGTTTTTTGAGAATTTAGGCTGCACTAGCTTCTAAAATTTTAGTGAATAATTATTTGAATCATTGTAATTGTGTTGCAAGTGTTTGTTGTTGTTTCTTTATTTATTTGAATCAATTTATTTCTTATTGGGAATCTTGTCTATCTAGATGCATGATTTAGTAAATTGCTTAGTACATGATTAGAACGAATTTTGGCTTTATTTTACATTTCATTCTTTGTATAAGACTCACTGATTGATAACATAAGCTTACCAATTTTCAACAAATATTTCATGATTAATAATATTATCTATCCATAAATATATTTAGGCCAATAGGCATATACCTATGGACGACCTCTACATTAATGACTCTTTTAATTATGAAATTGGAATGGATGAACGTGGTTTATTTAAGAGAGAATATTCTTCATCGTTACACATTGAGAAGGGCTCTAATTTAATATGATATTGTCCTTACAACTCAAAATACAGGTGTTAGTCATTAGTGAATGTAATTAGCAAATTTGAAGGTTAATAATTTCCTGTAAATTCTGAATTTTCATCAACTACTTTTACTTTTAACTATAGTTGTTTATGTTGGAAACATGCCAACGAATTTCCTCATGTGTTCACATGCACATGCATGCAGCTATGTTGATGTACATGCATGCAATCTATTTATGAACTGTTCGTGTAACTATGTGATCTATTCATGATCAGTCTGTGTAACTGAGTGATAGATGTTATATATACGAGCATACCGATAGAGGTGTGAGTGCAATGTGTAGTGAGTGTGAGAGAGAAAGATGCAATACAAAGGTGTTCTGTGTATGAGTGGAGAGGATGGTTGTATGACTGGGTTGGCTATTGTAATTCTCCCTTGAATAAAGAGAATACAGATTATCATTTCCCATGGTTTTTTCCCGCATTGGGTTTCCATATAAATCATGGTGTCAATTGTGTGTTTGTTGTTCTTGGTTTGATGTGTGTTTAATCTAGCTCGTTTATGCTATGTTTTTCTTTTGCTTCCCAACAAGTGGTATCAGAGCGGGTTGAGTAGGTGTCGTAGGTGAGCCAAGGAAATAAGGCGTGATTGAGTGAGTACTAGGTCATCGATGCTCCCCAAACAGTGTTAGAGGCACATCGACCCTCTCACACTTAAGAAATAATGATTTTCGTAAAATCGACGCACATGGTTTTTGCACCACAGAGAGATGAAAAATCGAATCTCCCCCATCCACACATAAGGAGCGTTGATTTCAACACTAACGCTCCCTTTCCACCCTTAGAGGAGAGTCGATATTTACGAAATTTTGTTTTTCATGGTTAAAAAAGTATTCAACTTGGTATAAACTTTGTGGAGGATCGACTTTATAATATTTTATAAAGGTGGATGAGGTCACATAAATGTTATGGAGAATAGTGGATGTTTAAAAGGTGGAGGTGTGTTTTAATGTGAGATATAATATAATAAAGAGTGAGGTGAATACCTCTGTTTAAGAAGTGGAATTTTTTAAGGTTTTTTAAATGTAAGATTTTCTCGTGCAACAAGGATTGCAACAGGCCTTTTCTAAAAAGTCAAACAAACTGATAAGCATGCCAAATGAGGATTGGGAGGATCTGGATGCAAGAGCCCTCAATACTATTCATTTGTGTTTGGCAGATGAGGTGTTGTTTAACATCGATAAAGAGACGACAATGACAGGTTTGTGGACCAAACTAGAGAGTGTGTATATGACAAAGAACTTGTTAAAAAAAAATCTTCTTGAAGAGGTAGTTGTACAACTTATGTATGAAAGAAGGTATGAAAATTGTTGATAACTTGAATGTTTTCAATACTCGGATTTGTCGATTAACTAGTATGGAAGTAAAGTTCGAAGATAAGGACAAGGCGGTTATGCTACTATGTTCGCTACCTGAGTCTTGGGATCATCTGATCACAACTGGGTGGTTTAACACAACAAATGTCATTGATTATGACATTGTTGTTGGAGCTTTGTTGTCTGAGGAGATAAGGAAAACATCTGGTAAAGAAACTTCAACAACAAAAGAAATGGTGGTCAGAGGTCGATCTATAGATGGAGGGCAGGATCAGAAAGGTACAACCAAGTATAAGTCAAAAGACACTAAGGGTAAGGAAAAATGTTGGTTTTGTGGTAAATCTGGGCATCTCAAGAAGGATTGTTGGAAAAGACAACAAGAATCCAAAGAGGACTCCACAATAGAAGAAAATTCAGCTATAGGTATGGTTGATGAAGTTTTGTTTGTCTATTGTTTCTCACCAACTATGTTCGTATACAAGGCGCAGGGCAATGATGGTTGAGTCACTGTGAAATAATAAAAAAAAAGGTATAAAAAAAAATTATTTACTTTGGAGTTGCAGAAATGATTGATTGCATGTAAATGGGCAGATGTCTATAAGACCTAGATAGGCATGGGTACCCTTGGTTTATCGGTCACCTATGAAAATTATAGACATAGATTTAGGTATATTGAATATGTGGGGGGGGGGCATGTATGTTGGGTTAGCCTTAACTCGGTGAAAGAGTTAATGAGTTAAATTTGTTTTTAGGTCAAAGAAAGTGGTTTTTCGAGTCCATGCTTTTGGGTATATCGTGGTATTGTGTCCATGAATTACCTATAAAAGAATTGGTGAAATCCACTATAAATGAGCCTGGAGATAAGAAGTGAAGGCTTACTTGGTCGGTTTGGCTGGATTTGGTCAAAGTTGTTCAAATGCAAAGTTCGAAGTGGAGCAGTGTGTCTAGTTTAGAAAGGTGGGTCTGTGGAAAGGCTGATGTGTTGGCAAGTCAATCAAGTGTTTGAGAATATATAATGAAGGTAAGTTCATATCCATGGAACTTGGAAAGTATTGCAAGGAAGTTGGGATTGAATATGCATGTTCAGTAATGCCAAGTTGCAGAAATAGTTGTGGACATAAGAGGTTGTGCTATATGGTAACTCGGTCACCATCAATTACAAAAGACAATAAGATTTAGGAAGAGGTACGAACAAGTCATTTGGGAATTATTGAAATGTGAAATTATTCGATTGTGATGCTTATGGTTTTTTATCATATTTCTAAGTGGGATCCTGATCAAACATGTAGATATTTGATATGGTGATGATGTTAAGGGGTGAAGAATGTGGGATACTACTACCCACAAAATCATCATGGATAGAGATGCAGTGTTTGATGGATCTCCTTTTATAAAATCAAACATAGTAAAACATGAAAGGTTCAAAGCATGGTTGGTAGCAGAAAGGTATTTGGAAGGTATTGATTTCCATGAAAGTTTCTCACCAGTTCTTAAAATCTTGTTAGAACTAGTTTTGATAGTACAAATAGATGTTAAAATTGTTTTACATGGAGGTTTTTTGGATAAGAGGATGTATATGGAACAACCAGATCTATTAGTTCAAAATCACAACAAAAGATTTGTTTGCAAACTCAGAAATCATTATATGGCCTGAAGCATGCTAGAAAAATGGTACAAGATGTTTGATTCCTTCACGGTGAGCCAAATTTTACAAGAAGTGAGTATAACCATTGTGTTTATGGTATATTCATTATCTTGTTGTTATATGTTATTCTTTTTGCAATCACACACATGGTTGAGATCAACAGGTTGGCTCAATTGGTTAGGACATTTGTTATGAAGGATCAAGGAGCAGAAACATAAATCTTGGGCATGGAAATACACAAAGACATGAAATATGGTAAGATTGGTTATCACAACAGAAGTATGTGGTGAAGATACTCAGGAAATTCAGTATGAATAATGTGAAATTGATAAAATTTCTTTGGCTTTCCATTGTAAATTATCTTCAGGTTTGTCCTAATTGATGAATAAGAAAAGGGTTATATGTCTCGAGGATTATATGCTAGTAGGAAGTTTTTTTATTATGATGGATAAATGGTCAGCATTTCACATGCAATTGGTGTTGTCAGTAGACAGATGGAAAAATCAGGTTAGGAGCATGGAAATGGGTGCTTCAAACACAGATGCACAAGTATCACCTATAATGGTTGTGCAGTGATTTCGTATGTGGTTATGATTCATAAGATTTGGACAAGTGCATTGGTTTATAAGACATGTTACTGATGGAGAAAAAATCGCCCATGTTGGAGTGAATCGTGCAAACATGTTCACGTAATGGTATTGTCACAGAAGTTGTGGAGCTGTGATGGTGTTTGGAATCTCTTGGCTTGCAGAAAAGGCGATGAATTAATTAAGGGTATGATATATCAGGTAAATTGTTGTCAAGGTGGAGATTTTTGGAAACATGCCAACAAATTGCCTCATGCAGTAACATGCAAATGCATGCAACTATGTTAATGCGCATGCATGCAATCTATTTATGAATTGTTCGTGTAACTATGTGATCTATTTATGATCAATTTGTGTAACTGAGTGATAGATGTTATATATACGAGCATACTCATAGAGGTATGAGTACAATGTGTAGTGAGTGTGTGAGAGCAAGACACAATACAAAGGTGTTGTGTGTATGAGAGGACAGGATGGTTGTATGCCTAGGTTGGCTATTGTAATTCTCCCTTGAATAAAGAGAATACAGATTATCATTGCCCGTGGTTTTTTCCCGAATTAGGTTTCCACATAAATCACTGTGTCAATTGTGTGTTTGTTGTTCTTGGTTTGATGCATGTTTAATCTAGCTCGTTTATGCTCTGATTTTATCCTATGCTTTGCTTCTATTGCAGTTTCTAAGTTTCTCATTCTAATGTTCCACTTTTTTTTCCTATAACTATGAGATGCAAGATCGTGCCTTATGTATGGGTTGGAAGATCGTTCATGGTAGATCGAACATTTCGGATTTACACACTTTTCCTGTCATTTCTCCATTATCTATTCAATGGAAACACTTTATTAAATGTCTATATTGATGATTGGTTTTGGTTGTAGTTATTATAAATAATTTTTAATTATAATTGATTATATATAATTACTTTTTAATTTTTCAAAATATTTATTGTAGCTATTATTTTGATCATAAATATAGTTGTTTATAGTATTGAAATTATTACCATTTATCATAAATAACCACAGCTCTTTAATTTTCCAATAAATATTTATTATAGTTATCTAATATTATAGTATTTTCCAGTAAATATAATTATTTATGGAACTGGAATTATTATTTTGTTTTATTATAAATGTTTATTAGAGTAATTGTGTATTATTTTGTTTTATTATAAATGTTTATTAGAGTAATTATGTATACATATAGTTACTGAGAATTATTCAATACAACTTAATTATCATTTTCTTTTGGGCTCATGCTTCAACTTATATGAATAATTTATTTGTTTTTCATTTGTTTGTGTTTTTGTTTTAAGTGGATTGTATACAAAGTTAATGTTTTCATTTTATTTTAAAGTGAAATAAATATATATATTAAATGATTAGAGTATACTCAATTATCATTTTTTTTTTGGGGATAATGCTCCAGTTTACATGAATAATTTATTTGTTTTTAATGTGTTTTTGTTTTAAGTGGATTGTATAAAAAGTTGAAGTTTTTATTTTATTTCAAAGTGAAATAAATATATATTTTTAATGATTAGAATATATATAAGTAGAGTTTTATTTTAGTTTTGAAAATTGGAAAATGTAAATCATGTTAAAAGTAATTAATATAAATTTATGTAAATAATATTAAAAGTGTTTAATATAAGCCCATTAATCTCATTAGTTTTGAAAAGTGGAAAACTATGTGATATATCAACCATTTTTATTTATGTGGTTGTGTTAGTTTATTTAATATCATGTTTAATGAAAACATAATACAAAGTTTGTGATTTAGATTTTTATAAATAAGGTAAATCTAAACAGATGTTAATTTAAAGATGGATTCAAACGATGAGTCATGAAAAATACTAGTGATAGTAGTTGAATATATGATATGCTTATTCAACTATTTGAAGGTTAATGTTAATATTTAAAGATGGATTCAAACGATGAGTCATGAAAAATACTACTAGTGATAGTAGTTGAATATATGATATGCCTATTTAACTATTTGAAGGTTAATGTTAATATTAATATTATTCAACTATTTGAAGGTTAATGTTAATATTAATATTATTCAACTATTTGAAGGTTAATGTTAATATTAATATTTACAGGATTTGAAGGTTAATGTTAATATTAATATTTACAGGATATGAAGGTTAATGTTAATATTTAAAGATGGATTCAAACGATGAGTCATGAAAAATACTACTAGTGATAGTAGTTGAATATATGATATGCCTATTCAACCATTTGAAGGGTAATGTTAATATTAATATTGATAGTAGTTGAATATATGATATGCCTATTCAACTATTTGAAGGTTAATGTTAATATTAATATTGACAGGGAAGAGCTTAATGAACTAAAAACTATATAGCAAATTAAAAAATCGCACATGGAAGGATATTTGTTAAAAAAATTGTATTTCATTCATATGGAAGGATATTTGTAAGGCATTGTCAATGTTGGTGGTAAAAGGGCATTTCTGAGACATTCGGAAGGGGTTGAAGTAACTGTATAAAGAATTAAAGCACTTGTGGAAAGCTTTTTCGCAGAAACGTCCAATAAATATCTTTCACTAGTTGTGTACCTATGCACATGAAAACCTCTGAACGCAAGATAAAAATTTGTTCAGCTGAATGTGAGCCTTCCAAATCAGCTTAAATATGTAATGGCAAGTTGAGTGCTTGGAATTATGCCCTTAAGATTTATGAAACCGAAAAACAATTAAGAACTCTGTGAAGGCATGCGCACGCTGTGAAGCCATGCGCACGCTGTGAAGCCATGCGTACATTGTCTTGAAGCAGCAGCTGAACTTGTGTATCGTATTCCTGCACAAAAGGACTTCCAAGAAATTCTCCAAAAGCTTTAACGACATTCTTTTTGGTGATCACACTAACTTTGTTTTCCTGGCAAAGTGATGCTGTAATAATTAAACCGTATACCAAATGTGATGACTGGAAGAATTTGACCCCCGCAAGGATCAGCTCCACCATTCTCACAATCTCTTGTACTATATTCAAACTCTTCAGCCTTTCTTTCAACCAATTTTTCCACCCTGATAATTCAAAAAATATATTTTCTTCCTGAACCCTAACTAAGCAATCAATTAAGAAGAGACCGTTATCAAGTGCTCTACTTATCAGATGGATATTCTTCTCTTCCTCTTCATGATCATGATCTTCTTCATGGCTAACGATAGAGCTAGCCTGAGCCTGAGCTTGAGCCTGAGCTTGAGCCTGAGCCTGAGCCTGCGCCTGAGCACGATTAATGGCAGCGACGTGCAGGTGTTGAAAACGGAAAATGCAAATGATTACTACTTTCACTATAGCGTCAGCGTAAAATGGTCTCCCATCGCCGGCATGTATGTTCCGGACAGATTTCAGAATTGCAGTGCAATTGTAGAGGTCTTCATTCGCTAAATCCTTGGAGTCGCAGAAAGGATCTAATAGATTGAGAGCGGCGTTAAAGCTAAGACTATAGAAAGCCCCCTTGTATACTCCAGAAAGATATTGCAAGCAGTTCTCATGCATTTGACGGTAAATTCTTAAAACAATAGTCTTGATTTTCAAGAAATCGCACTGTAAAAGGACGTTGAGAATTTGTAGAAATGAGTATAGATTATCGGAATGGACTTCCTGCAAATAGGTGTCTTTCAAACCGACTACATCTACGATCTTGGCCAATTCCTTGCACGCCTCCATGGTATCTTCAATTGAAGAGGAATACTTCTTGCATAACTGGTATAAATAGACATTTGTTAAATTCAACAAGTATTCGTATCCCTTGACTGACAAAAAGGTCTCTCTATTTTCTGGGGTGTATTGGCAATAAAGACGGATCAGATTCAATTTTTGCCACAGGACCGTCCAACTGGCCTGTGATTCCTCACCAGCGAGCCAACACTTCTCACAAGCTGTAGCCAATTCATTCAACAGATATTTCATGTCTGTTGAGTTCAAAGGTTTGGTGTAATCCAACGGAATGAGCTGAAGGTAGTTTGTGTTGTTTATGACGATGTATTCCCACATCTGTTGCCGCAGTTCAGTCTGGGGAATCGCATTGCGAATGTCGAAGGTCTGAAGGGTGTAGGGGTTGACAGCGTCGTGTTTGGTGTCCCAAATCCTCTCGAGTGTCCTGCGGTTGTAAAGAACCTGCGCAGGGTCTTCAGTGATTGGCAGACGAATTGGGTCGTAAGCGAATTCATTCAACAGAGCATCCAGAAACTCTTCCGGAATAGTATCATGTAATGAATCCATTGTTTTCTCCAATGGATGTGAGCAATGACATAATCAATTTGATCGTGTATATACTTCGCATGTTTTATATACATCTATAGACGCAACGTTTGATCGCGCCTAAGAAGATCATGTTAGGTAAGTTAAAGTCGGTTTAAATTTAAATTCATTAATATTTTTAAATATCAATCCATTGAAGGTAAGTTAAAGTAGGATCCAATATTTCCTCCACCCCACCGTTGAACGTAAGTTAAAGTCCATGGGATAATATAACTGGTGGTGATATGTGTATACTCTTAAGTAGTGAGAAGTTACGAGTTCAAGTCTTGTGTTTCTTGCGTTCTTGTATTGTGGTTTCATATCTCTATTATCTATTAAAAAGTTAAAATCAGTTTAAGTTTAAATTAATCAATATTTGTAAATATTAATCTATTAAAATATATGTATAGAAAAGTGTTTTTTCTTTCAAATTTTTAAAAGTTTGATTAACTAATTACTTAATAAAAATATAAATAAATTTAATATTTAAAAGTATTTAAAAAATTCTAAAAAATTCATATAAAAAATGTGAATTATATATATATATATATATATATATATATATATATATATATATATATATATATATATATATAATTTAATTAAACCATATATTGCATTCACTCCATTTACTTTTTAGTTGTAACTATGCCTTAGCCAATTTTACCACAAAATAGTTGTAGTTATGCCTTAGCCAATTTTACCACAAGATAGTTGTATAGTTGTAGTTGTAGCTATTGTGCATATGGATTATCCAACTACCAAGTAGCAAAATTAACTATTAATATATAATACCCAAACACACAATCTAACTAAGATTACTCGCCCCAAACTTAACTTGAGCACAGTTACATGCACTTGATGAAGTTTCTATTTTCGTTCACGACTTCCCATGATTGAGGGTGGAGTTTAGCATTGTAGTATTTATTCCCACTATTTGAATATGTAGGAGCATTTGGTCCACCTTGAAGTACGACTTATGGTGAATGTGACTTTGTATTCAATCATGGTTTTCAATTGAGTGGCATACTTCGTTTATCATGGTTTTCAAGTGAGTGGCATACTTAGTTTATGTGTTGAAATATAGGGTAAATATAAGCACAAGAGACTATCTTAACCATGTATAAAGTTTCAACTATTTTTTTAATTTATGTTTTAAATATAGGATAAATATATATACAAAAGGTTATCTCTATCTTAGGTAATATGATTTTTTTAATAACCGTGACAATTTATATATTTGAATTGTTCCTTTACCTTGTAAAGGTGATTTTCATTAAATGAGATATTTACGTGGTATGTATGTGCTCTAAAGGTTTTAATGAGGTAGATACCTTCATCATATTTGAAATAAATTATTGTTTGGTTTTATGGTGTACTTTGTACCATACCCTTCAATATTCCGAGTTTCTTTAATCCACTAAATGAAATTTAGGATAGATATATTTGGGTATATCCTGTATGGATTATGTGATGGCTTTATATCAATCACAATATCAACATACTTTTCTAATAATTTTTGAATCTCCCTAGGAAGATCATCTATTTTTGTGTTTATTAAAACATTTCTCGGTTTACAAACTACAACAAAACTTACCTCTTCGTCTTAGATATGATTCAGAAATTCCTTTTCTTTGACCAAAAATACTTTTGAATTTGTTTGCACCTCTTCTTGTTCATATTTGAGAGGAATAAGAGTATCTTTTATGCCTTTTGTTAGCACTGAGAATCACCCTTAGATTGCAAGAGGATAAGCCCAGTATCCATCAAAAGGTTTGTAAATGTAATTTAATGATTAAAGGTCAAATGGAAAAAAAATCAGCATAAGAATGTTTTAACACGAAAATCTCGTCTAGCATGCATAAGCAAATGAGGCTTTGATTAACAGTTAGTGGTTAAGGATAAAAGTGAATAGAAGGAAGACTTAGTGAGGAAGGTGGATAAGTCTGCGATAAGCATCAGACCTTCAAGCAGCTAGGTGAAGAAAAACTCAATCACAAGAACTTCTTGAACTTCTTAATAGGCTTCATTACATGGCCTTCACTTCTTGTCTCCAGGCCCATTTACAGTGGAGTTCACCAATCCCTTTATAGGCTTCATTACATGTAATTCATGGGCACAATACCACGATATACCCAAAAGCATGGACCTGAAAAACCACTTTCTTTGACCTAAAAACAAATTTAACTCATTAACTCTTTCACCGAGTTAAGGCTAACCCAACATACATGCGTGCCCCCCCC
>ML821469.1:16477-33712 GCA_009831015.1 Picea engelmannii
CATTTACATGCAATCAATCATTTCTGCAACTCCAAAGTAAATAATTTTTTTTTTATAATTTATTATTATTATTTCATGGTGACTCAACCATCACTGCCCTACACCTTTTATACGAACACAGTTGGTGAGAAACAATAGACAAACAAAACTTCATCAACCATACCTATAGCTGAATTTGCTTCTATTGTGGAGTCCTCTTTGGATTCTTGTTGTCTTTTCAAACAATCCTTCTTGAGATGCCTAGATTTACCACAAAACCAACATTTTTCCTTACCCTTAGTGTCTTTTGACTTATACATGGTTGTACCTTTCTGATCCTTCCCTCCGTCTATAGATCGACCTCTGACCACCATTTCTTTTGTTGTTGAAGTTTCTTTACCAGATGTTTTACTTATCTCCTCAGACAACAAAGCTCCAACAACAATGTCATAATCAATGGCATTTGTTGTATTAAACCACCCAGTTGTGGCCAGATGATCCCAAGACTCAGGCAACGAACATAGTAACGTAATCGCCTTGTCCTTATCTTCGAACTTTACTTCCATACTAGTTAATCGAAAAATCAGAGTATTGAAAACATTCAAGTGATCAACAATTTTCATACCTTCTTTCATACATAAGTTTTACAACTGCCTCTTCAAGAAGATTTTTTTTTGACAAGTTCTTTGTCATATACACACTCTCCAGTTTGGTCCACAAACCTGTCGTTTTCATCTCTTTATCGATGTTAAACAACACCTCATCTGCTAGACACAAATGAATAGTATTGAGGGCTCTTGCATCCAGATCCTCCCAATCCTCATTTGGCATGCTTGTCAGTTTCTTTGACTTTTCAGACAAGGCCTGTTGCACGAGCAAATCTTACATTTAAAAAACCTTAAAAAATTCCACTTATTAAACAGAGGTATTCACCTCACTCTTTATTATATTATATATCACATTAAAACACACCTCCACCTTTTAAACATCCACTATTCTCCATAACATTTATGTGACCTCATCCACCTTTATAAAATATGGATGTGAGCAATGAATCCATTGTTTTCTCGAATGGATGTGAGCAATGACATAATCAATTTGATCATGTATATACTTCTCATGTTTTATATACATCTATAGACGCAACGTTTGATTGCGCTTGAGAAGATCATGTTAGGTAAGTTAAAGTCGGTTTAAGTTTAAATTCATTAATATTTTTAAATATCAATCCATTGAAGGTAAGTTAAAGTAGGATCCAATATTTCCTCCACCCTACCGTTGAACGTAAGTTAAAGTCCATGGGATAATATTAATGGTGGCGATATGTGTATATTCTTCGTAGTGAGAGGTTAGAGGTTACGAGTTCAAGTCTTGTGTTTCTTGGGTTGTGGTTTCATATTTCTATTATCTATTAAAAAGTTAAAATCAATTTAAGTTTAAATTAATTAATATTTCTAAATATTAATCTATTAAAATATATGTATAGAAAAGTGTTTTTTCTTTCAAATTTTTAAAAGTTTGATTAACTAATTACTTAATAAAAATATAGATAAACTTAATATTTAAAAAAAATTTAAAAAAATCTTCTTAAAAAATTCATATAAAAATTGTGAATTATCTATATCTATATATATATAGAGAGAGATAGATAGATATAATTTAATTAGACCATATATTGCATTCACTCCATTTACTTTTTAGTTGTAACTATGCCTTAGCCAATTTTACCACAAGATAGTTGTAGTTATGCCTTAGCAAATTTTACCACAAGATAGTTGTAGTTGTAGCTATTGTGCATATGGAACATCCAACTACCAAGTAGCAAAATTAACTATTAATATATAATACCCAAACACACAATCTAACTAAGACTACTCGCCCCAAACTTAACTTGAGCACAGTTACATGAAGTTTCTATTTTCGTTCACGACTTCCCATGATTGAGGGTGGAGTTTAGCATTGTAGTATTTCTTCCCACTATTTGAATATGTAGGAGCATTTGGTCCACTTTGAAGTACGACTTATGGTGAATGTGACTTTGTATTCAATCATGGTTTTCAATTGAGTGGCATACTTCGTTTATCATGGTTTTCAATTGAGTGGCATACTTAGTTTATGTCTTGAAATATAGGGTAAATATAAGTACAAGAGACTATCTTAACCATGTATAAAGTTTCAACTATTTTTTTAATTTATGTTTTAAATATAGGATAAATATATATACAAGAGGTTATCTCTATCTCAAGTAATATGATTTTTTTAATAACTGTGACAATCTGAATTGTTCATTTACCTTGTAAAGGTGATTTTCATTAAGTGAGATATTTACGTGGTATGTATGTGCTCTAAAGGTTTTAATGAGGTAGATACCTTCATCATATTTGAAATAAATTATTGTTTGGTTTTATGGTGCACTTTGTACCATACCCTTGCAATATTTCGAGTTTCTTTAATCCACCAAATGAAATTTAGGATAGATATATTTGGGCATATCCCATATGGATTATGTGATGGTTTTATATCAACCACAATATCAACATACTTCTCTAATAATTTCTGAATTTCTTTAGAAAGATCATTTATCTTTGTGTTTATTAAAAAAAAATTAGGTTTACCAACTACAACAAAACTTACCTCTTCGTCTTAGATGTGCTTCAGAAATTCCTTTTCCTTGACTAGCAATACTTTTGAATTTGTTTGCACCTTTTCTTGTTCATCCTTGAGAGGAATAAGAGTATGTTTTATGCCTTCTATTAGCACTAAGAATCACCCTTAGATTGCAAGAGGATAAGCCCAGTACCCATCAAAAGGTTTGTAAATGTAATTTAATGATTAAAGGTCAAATGGAAAAAAACTCAGCATAAGAATGTTTTAACACGAAAATCTCGTCTAGCATGCATAAGCAAATGAGGTTTTGATTAACAGTTAGTGGTTAAGGATAAAAGTGAATAGAAGGAATACCTGGTGAGGAAGGTGGATAAGTCTGCTATAAGCATCGGACCTTCAAGTAACTAGGTGAAGAAAAACTCAGTCACAAGAACTTCTTGAACTTCAAGTTTAAAACACTGAAAAATATTCATAGCAGCATTATAATCAAACATCCATTATAACACAACCACAACATCTCATATGGATCATCCAATCATGAATATTTCAGAATAAGAAGAAACAAGATGATGAAAATAAATCTGACTTCTATTAATGAAAATATCTCAAGTCTCATACATAACCAGAGAACAACTCTATTTAGTCAAAATATAATAAAATAGGGAGCTCTACTCAACCATTCAAACCCCAACATATCATTCATACGATGTATTTATAATCAAAACATTAGACAACAACTAGAGGTGTGAGTTGGCCTTCCTATCCTAGGATTCTCCACAAAAATACATTAGTCTAACATATATACCAACAGATCTAACAAACTGCTAAAATCAAGGAGTTTGTTGGCAACAACTCTAACAAAATATGAATGACATGTCTTGTTATTGCTTGGGCACATATTCTCAAGTTCCATGTATCATCCAAGCATGTATGTTGATCTCCGGTTGCCACCTCTTGATCATCAGTTCCCTCCAAATCATCAAAGTCAAGAGGAAGTAATGAATTCAAAACCTTTGACTGTAAATGTCAGTTCGTAGCACCATTCCGTAGCGCATTCGGTAGTCAATTCTGTAGCACCCTCTTATCAAAATGATCTGCATATTCTGTAGCACCATTTGTAAAACTTCTCTGCAGATTCCGTAGCGCCCTTTGTAAAACTGCTCTGCAGATTCCGTAGCGCCCTTTGTAAAAATGCTCTGCAGATTCCGTAGCACAATTTCTATGTTTAGCTAGGTGATTATGTAGCGCCTTTGGTAGCACAACTACCAAACAATCTGTGTAGATGATTTTGTAGCACCTGGCGCTACGAAATATCCGTGTTTTTACTATTTTATGCAACGAATCCTCAAAAAACACAAAAATCCTTGGTAGATAGAATTTAATCTTGTAGATGCCTCCATAGGTGAAAATATCATATTTCCTTGAACACTTCAAACTTGTAAAAAGTAAGCATCACCAAAAATGGATATGTCATACTTCTCCATTCACTTTCTCAATCTGACACTTCTCCTCGTTGCAGGAGAACTTCCCTCTGTCACAACAACATCTCTTTCTTTTGCAGGGGCACTCCTCTCTACTGTAGGCGAATTTCTTTCTATTGCAGCTTGTGCTAGAACATTTAATCTCGTCTTGGCTAGATCATTCTTGAAGAGCTACAATTATTCTTTGAGCATTCTGTTTTGGGATTGAATTCTTATGTTTTGCCTGTACAGAGTCTTAAGTTTCTTATGGAGAGGTAGTAATCTCCTTGCTATAAACCTTGTCAAATCCAGGGTTTCATTGTACATGTCCATGAGCTCCGTCATCTTCCTTCTTTCAGTCATACTTTCTCCCTTCAAACAAATAACTTCTTTTCTAGCATCTCTGAGTTGTCTAATCAATCTCTTGAATGTGGGATTATCACGAGGAGTGGTGATGTTGATAACTTCAACAAGCTTCTCAATGGCTTCACCTTTACCTTTGTCTTTCTACTGAACAAAGTCTTTGTTCATGACCTCAATAGGCTTCCCAATAGTGTCACTTTTACTTTTAACTTTCTTTGGGACTAAAACCTTGGGTATGAATTCTGTTTCAACAGCTTCCTTGTGGGTCGATGATATAGTAAAAGGACTCATGACTATGGTCTTAATTGTTGTAGCAGGTGAAGGGAAATGCAATTTTCTACCCTTCTTGGTTGTGGTTTTGGTTTATGAAGAAACTTCTTCTAGTCCAGGTGCAGGATGAGGTGAAAAATATTTTTCTGGGGAGTGATGGATCTCCCTCTCTTCTTCTTCAATTTCATTAGTGATTTCTTTGTCTTGGGTAGTAGGTTTTCTCTTTCCCTTCTTACTTGTTTCTTCTTGGGAAACACTACTAGCTGGAAAAGGGCTCTGCATCTTGGATTGAGGGGTAGAAGCAATCTAGCTATAGATTAGTAGAGACAATGAATTGTTCCCAAGAAAGGTTTATTTTCTTCAAATATTCCATAACAAGCATCCTGATCAACCCAAAGTGTAAAACACTAGTGTCCCTAGCCTTGGACTTGGCTTGGACCCTATCAACCATCTTTCCCATACTTCTTAACAGATAAAAAGGGATATTCATTAAATCCTTGCCAGTGAAATTTAGCAAGAGTCTAATGTGATATTGGTATATCATGTTAAATCTCCCCTCGCATGTAAAATACCTCTGGATAATCTTCATCATTTTATCAAAACCTTCAACCAGGTGGCTCCTAGGTGTTGATTAAGGTTGGTTGTCATTGATGTCAACCCTTGAAGAAATCCCCGTAGCACAAAGGTTGGGTAATGGACCCAAGATTGTTTGATGTAAATATGAATCGTTATTGTCTTGTCATGGTTGATAATAAGTAGAAATGGATGAATTCCAAAGTGGTCACCTTATGGTGAAATCCCTCACAGGAAGATTCTTTGCGGATTGAGTTATCCTAGAAGTATGGTTAGAGAACCCATGATTATTTGTGGAATAATGAGATGAAATCTAGTGAATTTGTTAGTTAAACTACCCTAGATGGATAGTTCTTGTCATTCCATTTCCGGTGGTATGTGAAACGTCGCATAAATCCTCACGGTTAGAGAGTTATGGCCATGAGAAGTTGGAGAACCCAGGATTGGGTAATGGACCCAAGTTTGTTTGATGGATAAATATATGTGTTTTGATATATTTTCAGGTAATATTATTCTATATGGATAGTACATTTCATTCCATTTATTTTGGTATGTGGAACGTCACATAACTCCTCACGGTTTGAGAGTTATGGCCTTACGAAGTTGGAGGACCCTCATATTTCATCTAGAAGCCCCAAAAGGTCAAAGTAGTCCAAGTGGTTTAAGAGATTTTAAAAGGTAAATAATAAAGTTAAGTGATGAGTGTACTAGAATTCAAAGTGAGTACAAAATAAATTATTTCAATAATAAATTTAATGGAGAAATTAGAAGTGGGTTAACCCTAAAATAAGGAAAGTGGGCAAAGTGACCTAGAAGATGTTTTTAAGGAAGCTACTTGGAGAGCATAAATAAGAGGCAAGGCTCTCTCATTTAAGAAACACTTGAGTATATTGAATACCTATATGTGTATGAGGTAATCAAAGGATATCTAAGCCGAATTTATGAGGAAAGTGAAGAAAAGAAGGTAGGAATTCAAGGAAGGATAAATTCTTTCGATGATGCTTTCTAAAGTATGTTTTTTTGAGGTCATCTCACCATTTTTGCAATAAAAAAATTTCTAGAATGATTCAGACTATAAAATTTCTATTCCATTGAAGAAACATATCCAAGTATCTATGGTAAAAAAATCAGCTTGTGGGTCATTTTATTTTTGGAGTTACACTCCGTGGAAAATAGGGTTTGTGGCTAGTCCTGAAACTAGTCAAAAAATAGGTGTTTCGGATAAAAACATCATAAATTATTCATAACATATCCAAATTCAGTAATACCAAATATGTTGGTTATAGTACAGTCTATCGTATTCTTTTTAACAGTTCCATATCAATTCAACAAATATTATGTGTGGGGTACGCTCTACAAGGTCGCTCTCTAGAATAAGCCATAATTCAGCCATGTGTGCCATTTTTTCTCCTTTTCTGAGAGGTTCCAAGTAGTGAAACCTGGAGGAATTACATAAAACACACTGAAGAACATTGCGTATCAGTTTCATATCTATATTCATTACAGGTACAAAGTTATGATTATTTCAAGTTAGGGTTGTTGACTAATCCAAAACTAGTCTTGTGAGACTAAAGAAATGTCTGATGAAAATGCTAGTATCTTGTTGTTAAATTTAAGGAAGGTTTGCAAGTATTTGATCATATACACCAGATCTATTACAGAGTTACAAATCATATTTGGATGATGAAATTGATGAGGAAGTTTGGTTGAGGTACAAGTTGGGTATATGGTTGAGACAAGTAATTGATGAGTTCGCACATACATGAGGTGTATAGTTGATGATGTTGGTACATATTGAGGAGTCATAGTTGATGAGTACTTGACACATGATTGGTACATACTTGGTACATGGTTGGTTTCACTTGTTTATGGTACAAGTTGATTACATATTGTTTGGTACAGGTTGGTGCATGGTTGATGCACTTGTTTATGGTACAGGTTGATTACAAGTGGATGCATGGTTCAGGTTTATTGGTACATATTTACAGTGGAATATATCACAGTGATAGTGTGACAGTGGTTCTATCATTCTACTTCTACTTCAGGGCAGTTGGACGGGGCAAAAATAGGTGGTTGTAGCCAGAGAACATATGGGGTTGTAGCCTCCTTCTGGTTGTAGCCAAATAATTGGGGAGTTGGAGCTTCCCTTAGGTTGTAGCCCTAGAAACTAGGGGGTTGGAGTCTCCTTCCAGTTGCAGCTGGAAAACAAAGGAAGTTGGTGCTTCCAATGAATGTAATTCTTCAAGACATACAAGATAAATTATTCTGTGGTTTTCTCCCGATTTGGGTTTCCATATAAAACACTGGTGTATTGTGTATGTGTGTGATCGTTCATTTCTTATTGCTCATTATTGGATAATAATTCTACATTTATATAACACTTGGATTATTTGGAGAAAAAATATTATAATTACGCTATTACTAATTCANCCCCCCCCTCTCAGTAATCCAACACTAGGCACTCCCTTAAACAAATTCTCTTTCTGATAGTATGGCTTGAGGAAATCCTTGGAAATGGATGCATTAAGAATCATGGATTTCAACCACCTCTCACCAATGTTGGGTATCTCAGTGGATGCTACAATAGTGGCCTTAGATACCTCCAACTCAAGGGTTCCTACCTTGGTCTTAGTGCCATCAAATTTTAAGGCAATCTTCCTTACTGCTTCAGGGTGTCCCCTCTGCATGTTTTGACAAAAAGAGAGGCAACCAACCCTTTGGAAAACCTCCCTGATCATAGGATCAACATCAAATAGGTGCATGTCATAAATCTCAGTCCTAACCACACTCCCACCCTTGTGAGATTTCTTATTTTGGGGTGTATCCATGGGTAGAAGCAGGAAGTCAAAACTATAATGCTATGATATGGTAAGGAAAGAAAACATATAAAAAATGTGTTTAAGTTTTTACAGGTGATCCTTAATTGTTCTTATATGGCTTTCCTCCAATTCACTTCTGAATTAACAAGAGACTAGTCTGATGGCTTAAAATGGGGAAAAGATACTATAAGAAATGATATGTAGGGAGACTGCATTGTTCAAGTTTTAGACTGTCATCAAGACACCATACACGGTCATCAAATCTTTAAAAAATGCACGGGATCCTAACTCCTCACTGCAAGTAGACTTGTGAGATGAAATTATAAGATGACACAGTGAAAAAGGAGAGCTATTGTTGGAGCTATGAGCATAGAAGCTAGAAATGGTTTGATAGGGAATTTGTAGCACTAGAACAAGGGATTTGTAGTGTAGTCTAGCAGTAGTTTCTATCACGCAGTGTGGACAATGTGAGCCATGATGATAAATGGGCGTTAAAAATTTGAATTAGATTGTCTCAGTTCCACTGGAGGTAAAAGTCATCATACAAATGGATATGGAGTGTGTGGAATAAGAGGTAAATAGGTTGGTAGGTAGGAGAATTTGAAGTTTGTAGTGCCAGGGGCTAACAAAAGATAGGACAAAACCACCTTAACGATCTTCAATGTAGCTGGAATGGCTCATGAAGTACTTGGATGTTGTAGCTGATAATGTAAGATTTGCAACAAGCCTGGAGTTATTACATCCACCTCAGCCTCCAATTCACCTCGAATAGTTAATTATATAACGCAATCTACAGTTCTATCTGGACTAGTAATTTCAGCAGCGTCGAGCTTAAGGAGCAGGATTTCAAATTTGGTAAACAGTTAGAACCTCATAAATGACCAAATCATAATATTCCTTTTGAAGACAAGGGTGTTGGAAACAATAAAAGACATGGCATTAGCTTGATGATGGAGAATGCTAGTAAAGGGGCAGACTATACAAAGATGTGCTATGAAAATGCCTACTGAGTTGGCAGCGCCCTTTACAAGGTTTTATTTGACTCCTTAACGGACAAAGGGACAGAGTGGAAAGGATCAAGTGTGTAAGTGGATGGAGTGACTTGTCAGGTTTGTAGAGTCATGGGGTCGATAGTGCTATTTGTCAAGTCAAGTGATGAGTCAAGGATATAAACCACAAAATGAACCTAGGGTATAAACCATAGGTGTGGGTCAAAATGTGAACCAAATCCCAAGCCTTTACTTATTTAGACTAAACTAAGAAAATCATAAAGGGAAAACTAAAACAAACTTAAAGACTAATGGGTAAAAATTAAAACCTGAGGAGAAAATTTCCCCATGACAACTTCATGTGATAACACCTTCCTTTTCCAATGTGCATCTATTCTCTCTGCCAATGTACATCACATTTTTTTCATATTACCAAGGTCTACCCAGCAACACGTGACAAACATCCATGGGTATAATGTCACACAAGACTTGATCTTTGTAATTCTGAATCTAGAATTCTATTATCCATTGTTCATTCACCAACACTTGGTGTCCTTTCTGCAACCATGAAACTTTATATGGAGTAGGATGTGACTCCTTATGTGACTCTTTATGGCCTCAGGCAAGCTCAGAGGACATGGTATGCCAATATGGACTCCTACTTGTTGTCATAGAACTTTGTATGTTGAAAATTAGACCTGAATGTTTACATGCGCATGAGAGTTGATTCACTTCTACTCCTAGTTTTGTATGTTGATGATTTGTTGATCACCAGTTCCTTGAATTCAGTGATTGTTGAAATCAAGAGGATTCTACATGACAGATTCTTGATGACAGACATGGTTCCACTACATTTCTTCCTTGGACTCGAGATTAGTTAGGATGCATCAGGCATCAAACTGTCTCAGGCCAAGTATGCATGAGATCTCCTTGAGATATTTCACATGAAATACTGCAAGTATTCCTCAACTCCTTTCCTATTAGGATTCATACTTGAGGATGGTGGGGAAACTCCACTAGTTGATCGCACACTAAACTAACAGCTAGTGGGGAGCTTGTTGTATCTCACACACTCTAGACCCGACCTCTCCTATGCAGTTGGAGCAGTCTCCAGGTTCATGCAGGAGTCGTGTGAGCTACATTGGAAGGCTGCAAAGTGTATCCTTTGATATGTATAGGGCACCATCACCTTTGGGATTCATTATGCAACAAACTCTACATTGGACCTCATCATGTTCACTGATTCTAATTGGGTTGGCAATCGAATTGATTACAAGTCCACATCTGGTTACTCACTCATTCTTGGTTTCGGGCCTATCTGTTGGTCAAGAAAGAAACAAGCTATTATTTCTCTATATTTAGTTGAGGAAGAGTACAAAGGAATAGTTAACATAACCATTCAGGATATGTGGCTACAACATTTCATCACTGAGTTGAGCATTTAATATCATCAATCGATTGTCATCTGGTGTGACAACCAGAGCACTCTGAAGTTCTACAGAGATCCATTTCAGAGGAAATGGATGAAGCACATCCAGATCCAAATGCACTACATCCACAACTTAGTACAAGAGGGGATCATCGACGTGCATTTTTGTCCTTCCACAGAACAGACTGCAGACATCTTCACCAAGACCTTCACTAAGAAGAAGTTCCATTCTCTACAAATTCATCTTGGAGTGAAGGAAACAGTTTCCTAGCAACTGTCAGTTCTTCTTTTTACATACATTGTACTTTGAGGGGGTGGGGGGAGGGTTCCCATGAGTTTTTCCCTCTTTCCTTGTTTATTTCAGTGCATATTTTGTATTTGGGTACCTAACATGGCCTTGTTGTCGGGACCCATTCTTTATTTTCACGATAGTGATGTTCAGGGGGGGTGTTGGAGTTACTTCACACACACCTAGGATCTTTGTTTCCTAAGGTTTTCCCTATGTTTGTTATTCATTATTTAGTCTCCTATATTTTAGGAATAATATTCCTCTTTGGAGAATATTCTCTTCAGTTCACACTTCAGTTTGATTAGTTGAGTGGAGTCTAGATGTCATATTGGTATTATCACCATGCAACATTGGGATCATCACCAGATAATGCGCATTGTCCTTGGGACATCACCAGACTAGCACATTACTCATGATTCCATGATATCATCCTCACTTCACTATTTTTCAATCAGTTAACTGAAAACTGATAGACTAGTTAACTCAACTAGGTGGAAGTTCACTCCTGTAACTTCCTAAAAGACTAGACTAGGTGGTAGTTTACTGTCGTAATTATTGGTGTGTGTCCATATCACTCTACACACCACTATAGTGCATTGGATTCTCCTCTAGTGTGAATTAGTTTATTTATACATAGTATATCATGTGTAAATTATCATTCATTCATTTGGTTAATGAGAATTATTCCATGCTTTCTCTCCTGCTTATCTTTTCTTCTATTTTCTCTGCAACTGTGTATGTCAATTCCTGGATAGATCTATTTTGTGCAGGTTAAACACATTTACATGCTATCTTTTGAGATTTATTTGAATATTTTTTTCACATGGATACATAGAGATATCCCTTTTAGTTTTCAACTTTTAGACTTTGAGACTTCACTTTTCACATGAGAGGCTACTTAGTGTGTGGATGGTTCCTCCATTACATAGGATCTTCTCACCAATAAATATGCAAGGATGACCATTGATTAACCATTATTCTCAGTCATGGTTTAATTTTTTTCACAACATCCCCAAATAGTTCTGATTCATTTTCAAATAGTGACCCCATATTCCACTCATGAACTAGGAAAGAGATGCAAGTTGATTTGTGCATTCTTCTACTGTGAAGGCATTGCCTGTGAAAAGACAAACGAAGATGAGAGGTATGTATGTCATGAAATATAATTAGAGTTCATAAGACAACATAATTGAAGAAAAGAAATTCTTTTAAGGGAAAATGAAATATTCCAAATATAAAAAGTATGCAGAACATAAATAAATGCTAGAAATGGAAGATGAACAACAATATAACCAGAACGCCCCCCGTGGGGCAGCTCAATTGGCAAGTGCCATGAAAATGAAGTTCCATGAGGTTTTGAGTTCAACTCCCCCCGACTTACCTTGTGTTCCGCGTAAGGGGCATCGTGGGAACTCCTGGAGGTTATAGTGGTAGCGGTTGGATAACACGACCACGTGTAACGTGAGCATGTGCCCAACTAGTTGTTGATTCCTCCAGACATAATAAAAAAAAAAAAAAATAGAACAACACCACAATAATATGGAAATGATACCAGAATAACAACAGAAAGAGCACATTGATTACTAAGAGCAATGTTCACTTGTCTCTTCGCAGGGGAAACCTCCAGTCGAGAAGATCTCTATTACAATAATATCCAAGACAAAAGTTCTCATACCCTTAACTCTTATTTATACTAAATATGTCTATCAAAAGAACCATCTAGAGGAAGATCCTTCTAAAAGCACAAGCTTCTATTAGGTCTTCTTACATTCTACTTATTCTTCCTTATTGCTAGGCCTTATTAATATTGACCTTTATTACATCAGAATATATTATTCTACCTACGTGAGGGGTTAGGTCCCTAACATGTCCTCCCCCTTAAAAACAACCTTGTCCTCAAGGCTTTAGATGTGGAAATTGTTGCAGAATGGTAGTTGGTTCCCAAGTGGCATCTGTTGGGGTTGTATCTTTCCATTGAACTAACACTTCTTTTATGGTTCGTTGATGCAAGCGACGCTCATGCTAGTCCAAAATTTCTTGTGGTTGTAGCCAAATTGAGCCTTCTTCGTGCAACTCGGGAAGGTTGGTTTGAGTTTGGAACTTAGTTCCAATCACCTTATTTAAGAAAGAAACATGAAAAACAGGATGTATCTTAGAATGACTGGGAAAAGATAATTGACAGGCCACCTGTCCCACACGCTTGAGAACGACATAAGGACCATAAAATTTGGGCACCAGATTCTGACAATGGTCAGCCTTGAGGGAATTTTGCTTGTAAGGTTGCAGTCGAAGAAACACCTGATCCCCTTAAATTGATGTTCATATAGACCTTGATCTATTTTTTGCTTCATGCAATTCTGGGCCATGAACAAATTCTCTTTGAGGGTATGGATAATAGCCTCTCAAACTGTAAGTGTTTGGTCAACTGCCTGGACCTTTGAGACACCTGGTAAATATGAGAGAACTGAAGGTGGATTTTGTCCATATACTTCTTCAAAATGAGTTGTGTGGGTAGTTGTATGGTATGAAGTGTTGTACCACCATTCAGATAGTGGTAACCATTGAGCCAACTGATTTTTCTTTTCCGATGAAAAACAACTCAAATATGTTTCCCAACACTTGTTGACAACTTCAGTTTGACCATCAGTCTGGGGATGATAAGTTCTGTTGAGATGAAATTGGGTGCCTTGTAGCTTGAACATTTCTTGCCAAAAATTGCTGGTGAAAGTTGGGTTGCAATCAGAAACAATAGAATGCAGCATGCCATGAATCTTGAATACCTGATCCATGAAAAGTTGAGCCACAATGGATGTTGTAAATGGGTGTTGAAGATCACATAAATGACCATACTTGGAAAGGAGATCAACTACCACCATGATGACTAATTTATTTCTAGATTTAGGTAAGCCTACAATGAAATCCATAGAGATATCTTGCCAAATACCAGGTGGAATCAGAAGTAGATGTAGTGTGTCAGGAGATTTGATTGTTTCTCCCTTGTTGCATTGACACACATCACATTCAGCCACAAAATTATGAACGTCTTGTTTCATACCATCCCAGAAAAAAAGAATGTTTGACCCTGTCATAGGTTTTGGTAAACCCGGAGTGCCCAGCTGTGGGTGTAGCATGAAGCTCATAAAGTATTGTGGATTTAATTTTTGACTATTTACTTAAATACAAACGACCTTTGTATCGATGCACATCATGGAGCCAAGAGTACCCTGGGGAAACTATAGAATTGGACTGCAATTGTTGTATCAGATGCAAACGTTTGGGATCGTGTAGTCATTCCTAGCAAACGACTTGGAGCCAATCTGGTACAATGAAGGAGAGAAAAAAAAGGGACCCTTCATATTCATGTTTTTGGGAAAGTGCATCCGCAACCACATTGTCTTTTTCTTTCTTGTAAATGATCTCATAATCATATCCAAAGAGCTAAGTCACCCATTTGTGTTACTCTGGGGAGGAAATGCGTTGTTCCATAAAATACTTTAGGCTTTGATTATCTGTCTTAATTTGAAAGCACTGCCCCAATAGATAAGGGTGCCAAATATCAATGGCATGAAGAATAGCCAACATTTCCTTTTCATAGATTGATTTGCCCAAATTTCGTTCAGACAGTTGTTTGCGGGTAAAGGCCAAAGGCTAACCCTCTTGCATAAGGACATCGCCAATTCCTTTCCCTAAAGCATCACATTCTAGGACAAAGGTCTTTGTGAAATTAAGAAGAGCCAGGACTGGAGTGGTGCACATGGCCATCTTCAAGGTTTGAAAAGCCTGAGCAGCTGCTGGAATCCAAGTAAAAGAAATCTTTTTAAGGAGTGAAGTGAGAGGTGTCGCAATATTTCCATAATTCTTAACAAACTTGCAATAATAACCTGTTAAGTCCAAAAATCCACGAAAGATTTTGAGAGTCTTTAGATGATGTCAGTCTTGCATAGATTCAATCTTTTTAGGATCCACACTGATGTCATCCTTACCAACAAGATGACCCAAGTAATCGACTTCTGAGGTGCCAAAAACACATTTAGATTGTTTCAGGAAAAGTTGGTGCTGGGAGAGTAGATGGAGAAATCGATCTACATGAGAAAGATGGTATGTCTAGGTTTTGTTATAGATGAGGATATCATCAAATAAAACTAATACATAATGATGGAGAAAAGGACGGAAGACATGATTCATGAGGCTTTGGAAAGTGGAGGGAGGATTACACAAGATAAAGGGCATGACCAAAAAATCATAGTGGTCCTCATGAGTTCTAAAGGAAGTCTTAGGAATGCTTGCCTCTTTCATATGGATCTGGTGGTAGTGAGAATGAAGATCAAGTTTAGTAAAGAATTGGGTGCCACTCAATTCATTCAAGAGGTCGTCAATGACAGGAATGGGAAATTTTTATTTAATGGTGAGTTTTTTTAGGGCACGAAAGTTAGGACACATGCGCCAAGAACCTTCTTTCTTTATTACCATGACAATGAGTGAAGAGTAGGGGATCATACTAGGGTGGATAACACCCGCGTTAAGCAGTTCTTGAACCATTTTCTCAATTTCATTTTTATGGGAAAAAGGGTGATGATAGGGACGGATATTAGAAGGAAGGCTTCCTGGGACAAGGGGAATGTAATGATCATGAACACCACGAGAAGGAGGGAGTCCCTGGGGAGTGGAAAAAAACACTTGATATTTAGAGAGGATGGATTAGAGGTCATGCGTCACACAGGGTGTCTCAGTTGCTTGTATGGCATGGAGTTGCGAAATAATGCCAGAATGACCTTTTTTGAGTAGCTTTTCCATTCGATGGGAACTAATGATCTCAGGGTACCCTATGGTGATGCCTCAAAACTTATATTGGTTTCCCTCCTGATAGAATTGCATGGTTAATTCCTTAAAATCCATGAGAATGGGACCCAAAGTCATTAGCCAATTTGCACCCATCACAATGTCACAAACGCCCATGTCGATAGAAAACATATGAGATTTTAGGTGGTAGTCACCAATTTGGAGACACACATTTTTCACAACGCCCTCCACATTTCATGGGTCCGCCATTGGAAATCATGATTTGGAAATTATTGACTCCACGAATATAGCAATTAGTTTATTGGGAAATGTGATGATGAATAAAATTATGGGTACTTTCACTATCAACAAGAATGATGACCTTCATATGCTTGATGTAGCCAATTAGCTTGAGGGTTTGGGGAGCAGAGAAGCTAGTGAGAGAATTTAGGGAAATTATCGGTTCTACTTCGGGAGGGTCAGCGGGAAGGGTTATGTCAGTGGGTTTAGGTGACACAGACACAACAGGAGCTTCAACATCCTCTTCTGAAACATCCTCTGATATGGCCATAAAAATATTTGGTTCCTTACACTTGTGTCCCGGAAAATATTTGTCATCACAATTATAACAAAGGCCTTTGAGTTGGTGTTCAACAGTTTTGCACCTGGTCAATTTTTGGATCTTTAGTGGAGTAGAAGCAGGAGTGGGATTTATTGTTTTGGTGCGAGGAGTAAAGGAGGGTTTCTGGTTTTGAGAAGATACAACCTATTGTTATTCCTTATCTCTTTTAGTAACCTCCACCCAACTATGAGGCCGAACCATGAGGACATGGGCACAAATATCATCCTTGAGGCCACTGATAAAATATTGTCGGAAAAAATCATCAGACATGCCCTTGTTGGATCATTTTGTCATTAATGCCAATGGTTTGATTGATTTATGTCAAGTTATTGATTGATGTTAAATGATTGATTGATTTCATTGATTGATGTCAAGTTATTGATTGATGTCAAGTGATTTATTGATGTCAAAGGATTATTTGATTGATGATTGATATAATGTAATATGTATTATCCTTGATGAGAAATCATAGATGAAGATGGATCAATGAGTTGTCATTAATATGATGAATATGGATCAATGAGTTGTCATTGATACATGATGAATATGGATTGATGTGGTTTCATTAGTATATGATGCATTGTTGGAAAAATGTATAGATGACTCATTATTGTCTTATCATGATTGATAAAGTGCACAAATGGATGAACTCCAAAGTGGTCCCCTTATGGTGAAAACCCTCACGGGAAGACGCTTTGTGGATTGAGTTATCCTAGAAGAATGGTTGGAGGACCCATGCTTGTATGTGGAATAATGAGATGAAGATCAAGGAAACCGTTGGTGAAACTATCCTAGATGGATAGTGTTTGTCATTCCATTTCCAGTGGTATGTGGAATGTCGCATAACTCCTCATGGTTTGAGAGTTATGGCCTGACGAAGACGAAGGACCCTCGCATGAAGGATTGAAGACCTCAAGGTCAAAGAAGTCAAAGTGACCTAAAAGAAGAAGAAGTGACAAAATCAAGAAATGATAAAGTAAGGTGACAAAATCAAGAAGGAATATTTAAATGATAAAGTATTGGAGAAATTTCTATTTATGGAAAGTGGTTAACCCT
>ML821469.1:33762-63702 GCA_009831015.1 Picea engelmannii
AAAATGGGTTAAGTGACCTAGAGGATGAAATTATAAATAAGATAGCAATGGTCTCTTGTAGATCATCCTTTTTGTGGATCAATGGAGAGCTTCTTGTGAGAATATCTTTTGGAGTATTGATGGAGAGCTTCTTGAGCATTTTTTATGTGAAACACTTGAGAAAATTGAAGATATATAGGTGACTGAGGTAACCAAAGGATATCTAGGCCGAATTTCATAGGGAAGGTGAAGAAAAGAAGGTCGAAATTCAAGGGAGGATAAATTATTTTCATGGTGCTTTCTAAGGTATGTTATTTATAGGTCATCTCACCATTTTCGTAATAAATTGTTTTCTATAATGATTCATACCATGATATTTATATTCCATTGAGGAAACATATCCAAGTATATGTGGTAAACAATTCAGCTTGTGGGTCGTTTTATTTTTGGAGATACACTCCATGGAAAATAGGGTTTGTGGCTAGTCCTGAAACTAGTCTAAAACAGGTGTTTCGGGTAAAAACGTCATAACTTCTTCATAACATATCCAAATTCCATGAGACCAATTATGTTGGTTATATTACAGTCCATAGTATGTTTAATAATTGTTTCAGATCTATTTAACAAATATTCTGTGCGGGGAACTCTCTACAAGGTTGCTCTCTAGAATAAGCCAGAATTCCATAAGGTATGCCATTTTTTATATAAATCCTTTTCTTAGAGGTTCCAAGTAGTGACACCCAGATTAATTGCACAAAACACACTGAATAACATTGTGTATCATTTTCATAGCTTTATTCATTACAGGAACAAAGTTATGATTATTTCAAGTTAGGGTTGTTGACTAATCCAAAACTAGTCATGGTTGAGACAAGCAGTTGATGAGTTGACAGATACATGAGGTATATAGTTGATGATGTTGGTACATATTGATGAGTCATTGTTTATGATTAGTTGACACATGATTGGTATATACTTGGTACATGGTTGGATGCACTTGTTTATGGTACAGATTGATTACAGGTTGTTTGGAACAGGTTGGTGCATGGTTGATGCACTTGTTTATGGTACAGATTGATATCTATTGAGGATTGTTGCCTCATCTCAGTTGGTTTTGAGGTTGTAATATGAGTCCTGCATTATAGGGCTAGTGATCTTGTAGATTTGTACTCTATTCAGTTGTTGCTGAAATCCCAAGGATTGTAGTCAATAATAAAAAGAAAATTGTACATATATCTTGTGTTCTTTGTGTTCCTTGTGGTGATGACTTGTTGATGATATATTGTTGATATATGTTTTTGATATGTGTTTACATTTAACTGGTTATAAATGACAGCAATGAGTAATGAGTTAATGGTGATTGTTAACTGAGGAGTTTTGGGAAAAAGAGCCCTACATTGTTCACCCCACCTCTCTCAGTATAGTCGGTGTGTCCAACAATTGGTATCAAAGAAGGCCTTCACTACAAGCCTTAAAAAGATTGAAGGAGATCCATAGACACACAAATGGATGATGAAATACCAATCCTTGATGAGGAAAACTATTATACTTGGAGAATAGAGATGAGAGTTTATTTGAAAACAATGAGAGCAACTATTTGGAAGGCAACCGTTGGTGGATCAGTTTCTTTGAAGAACAAGTCAAAGTTTGCAGCTCAAAGGGAAGGAAAGAAGAATGATGCATTGGCTCTTAAGACCATTCTTAGTGGACTCTCAAGCCCTATAAAAAAACCATGGAACAATGCACTTCCGCCAAGGATCTATGGCTAAAGATAGAGGAGACATATCAAAGCAAGAAGGAGAAGGAAGATATTGAAGACCACTCCATCAAGATTATCAAAGGTAAAGAATCTCCAAAAACCCTTGATTGTATTATTTCTAAATGTGATCTTGAAAACATTTCAAATGAATACAAAGAATCAAGTGATAATGTTGGCAAAAAGGAATATCTTGAAGATACTTCAAATAAAGGTAAAGAATCTCTAAAGACTCTTGATTGCAAGGATTCAAAATGTGATGATGTTGAATTTTTCTCAAGTGAAGAAGATTATCTAGAAATAGTTTGTGTAAATTTTGATGGAAATTATCCCATGGAAAGAATAGAAGAAGATCTATTATAACTTCAAAAAGAAGTTGAAGAGGGTTTATATAGATATAGAAGTGATCATTTTTATACACACTATAACTATCTTTCATATAACACTAAGAAGTTTCTTAGGAGAAGTCAAAGGCACATCTCGAAGTTAAAGGGAATGCTCAAGGAACAATATGAGAGAAATAAGACTCAATTAGAAGAAAAGGAAGAAGAGATCACAAGACTAAAGAATGAAAAAGAAGATATGAAGGTAGATGATGAGATTAGCAAAAGTTTTGAAACTATTATTCATCTCAAGACCCAAATTGAAGAAGCCAAAAGGGTAGAAGAGCTTTTGAAGAATCAAATTAATGAAAAGGAAGAGTCATGTGATAAGTTAAAGGTTGAAGTTGTTGATATTAGAAAGAAGGTAGAGAAGTCAAACAAATTCTTGAATAGATCACAAATCGTTTTGATGAGATATTGGAAAGTCAAAGATCACCATGTGATAAATCAAGACTTGGATACAAAGAAGAAGCTAGACATGCTGAAGCAAGCACCTCAAAGAAGCATGAGGTATTTCCATCAAAGAAGGATGACAATGTTGAAAAGAAACCATCTACACAAGGTAAGGAAAATTTCAAAAGAAAAAAGCAAGGAAGACATCAAGAAGCTATCTTTGGGATACCAAATCAAAGGTATGAAAGTATTTTTCATGGTCATTGTTATTCATGGAGTGAATATGGTCACAAATATTTTGAATGTAGATCCTATGAAAGAACATATAATGGAAGATTTCATAACACCATAAGGTGTTGGAGATGTGATCAAGTAGGACACATTGATGTTCACTATAACACCATGAGATGCTACAGGTGTAGTGGATTTGGCCACAAATCCTAAGAGTGTTGGAACACAAGAAGAAAGTCTATGATGTGGACTTCAAATAGCATGGTTGGAAGAAGGAATGAAGTAAGGAAGGGAGACATATTTGAAAAGATGGATGCTCAGAGCTCAATTTTTGAGGAGCAGGGACATCTACAGAAGTGGGTGAAGAAGACAGAAATACCAGAACAGAATGAAAGACTGAAGGGAAGTTCAAAAGTGTCATCTACTAATGCATACGTGTGTGACAGTGGTATCAGTTGCATACATACACAGGATGATATTGTATAGGTTGCGTACATATGTGAGCCGTCTGTGTAGCAGGCCACGTATATGTGGTGAAGCCGAAGGAAAAGGGATATGCACAAGGATTGGAGTTTGATGTGATGGTATAACTCTGTGATGCAGGGTCTAACATGGTTTATTACAGGTTCTTACACTATTTGCTACAGGTTTTCACAATTCTATATTGGATTATGTAAGGTGATGATGTAAAATAAATCTTGTATGTATGGCACTAACCCATGAGTATGGATTGATGCATTTTCTATTGAAGAACAATGTTGGTTATGACAATGAAGTTATGATACCTTAGTTATGTGATATATCTTGATGATGTATTGGAAGCTTACTTGTTGAAAAGATTGATGCATGCATTTGGCATATGTATGGGCTACACATTGGGACATGTGGTTGGTGAGTTGATGAGATGATCATGTTGTACATCATTAATGATCTATAGTTGATGCATGATTGGTATGTTTCTAGTACACTGGTAGAGGTACCTACTAGCAGGTTGATTGGCACATGTTTTATGGAGGATTTGGCATACATGTATGGGATTCATCATTTTGTGGTATTGGTGCATGGTGGTGTACATGTTTTGGTACACTCATATATGGCATATGATTAATGATACTATGTTGTTGGTATTGCTTGATTAACACAACAATTGGTATTTGTTTGATACATGGTTATGGTATTTGGTTCATGATGGAGACATATCATGAGTGATATGACACATGGTTGGCATATTGGTAAATGCACATGGTTGGCATATTGATGGATGCACATGGTTGACATATTGGTAGATGCACATGTTGGCATGTTAATAGAGGCATATGATTGATACATTCAATGGATGATATCTTTTAGCACATTGCATGATGTTGATGTACATGGTTGATGTACATAGGTGTTGTGCATGATGAGAACACATTTTGGTACAAGATGAACTTGGTTGATATTTTACTCATGATTATCTATTTTATTGTTGACACATATGTTGTTTCATGATGGTTGGTATGGAATGAGTTTGATGCATGAACAGGTCCAAGGATCGTTATATGGTAGCATATTGTTGATCTTGTAAAGAAGATAGGGGGAGACATACCCATAGGGGGAGTCATTCTTCTTCCCGTGATTCTAGCAGGAGATATTTATCAGATGCATACCTAGAAAAGATCCCTATATTTGAAGAAAGGGCACAGAGGCATAATTCCAGGAGGAGTGATGGTCATAGGGGGAGTATGAGCGATGTATTTTCAACATTACATCAGAGTGATATCCCTTGTTAAAAAAGGGAGAGATTATTCAGAGGAATATCAAAGGCATTCATATAGGGGGAGTAGTCCCAAGAAGAGTTCAAGCAAGAGGAGAAGCCCCAAGAGGAGAATGGTCGTTTTCCATTGATGTCAAAGGGGGAGAGATGGTCACATTGATGTGATTGATGATTATTGATTGCGAGAGATAGTCACATTTGGGAGAGATAATCACATTGACTATTGATGTAGAGAATGCCTTATCTACATGTTGACATCAATAATTGGTAATTGGTGTTGACATCAATGTTGGCCAAAGGGGGATATTGTTGGATCATGTTGTCATTGATGCCAATGGTTTGATTGATTGATGTCATTGATTGATGTCAAGTGATTGATTGATGTCAAGTGGTTGATTGATGTCAAAGGATTGATTGATTGATGACTGATGTAATGTAATATGTATTATCCTTGATGAGAAAGCATAGATGAAGATGGATCAATGATTTGTCATTAATATGTTGAAGATGGATCAATGAGTTGTCATTGATACATGATGAAGATGGATCGATGTGGTTTCATTAGTATATGATGCATTGTTGGAAAAATGTATAGATGACTCATTATTGTCTTATCGTGATTAATAAAGTGAAAAAATGGATGAACTCCAAAGTGGTCACCTTATGGTGAAAACCCTCACGGGAATATGCTTTGCGAATTGAATTATCCTAGAAGAATGGTTGGAGGACCCATGCTTGTATGTGGAATAATGAGATGAAGATCAAGGAAATTGTTGGTGAAACTATCCTAGTTGGATAGTGTTTGTCATGCCATTTCTGGTGGTATGTGGAATTTTGCATAACTCCTCATGGTTTGAGAGTTATGGCCCTATGAAGATGAAGGACCCCCACATGAATGCTTGAAGCCCCCAAGGTCAAAGAAGTCAAAGTGACCTAAAACAAGAAATAATTATTTAAATGATAAAGTAAAGTGACAAAGTCAAGGTGGATTATTTAAATAATAAAGAGAAGTGACAAAATGAACAAATGATAAAGTAAGGTGACAAAATAAAGAAGGAGTATTTAAATGATAAAATATTGGAGAACTTTCTATTTATGGAAAGTGGTTAACCCTAAAATAAGGAAAATAGGTTAAGTAACCTAGAAATGGGTTAAGTGGCCTAAAAATGGGTTAAGTGACCTAGAGGATGAAAGTATAAATAAGATAGCAGTGGTCTCTTGTAGATCATCCTTTTTGTGGATCAATGGAGAGCTTCTTGTGAGAATATCTTTTGGAGTATTGATGGAGAGCTTCTTGTGGGAGATTATTGAGCATTTTTTATGTGGAACACTTGAGCATATTGAATATATATAAGTGAATGAGGTAACCAAAGGATATCTAAGCCTAATTTCAGAGGGAAGGTGAAGAAAAGAGGGATGGAATTCAAGGGCGGATATATTCTTTTCATGATGCTTTCTAAGGTATGTTATTTACAATCCATCTCACCATTTTAGCAATAACTTTTTTTATATAATGCTTCAGACCGCGAGATTAATATTCCATTGAGGAAACATATCTAAGTATATGTGGTAAAAAATTAATCTTGTGGGTCATTTTATTTTTGGAGATACACTTCGTGGAAAATAGGGTTTGTGGCTAGTCCTAAAACTAGTCTAAAACAGGGGTTTCGGGTAAAAACGTCATAACTTTTTCATAACATATAAAAATTTAGTGAGAACAATTATGTTGGTTATATTACTGTCTATAGTATTTTTTTTAATAGGTTCATATCGATTCAAAAAATATTTCATGCGGGGCACGCTCTACAAGGTCGCTCTCTAGAATAACCCAGAATTTAGCAAGGTATGCCTTTTTTGCTCTAACTCCTTTTATGAGAGGTTCCAAGTAGTGGCACTTGGAGGAATTGCATAAACCACACTGACTAACATTGTGTATCATTTTTAGATATGTATTCATTACAGGAACAAAGTTATGATTATTTTAAGTTAGGGTTGTTGACTAATCCAAAACTAGTCATGGTTGAGACAAGAAGTTGATGAGTTGGTACATACATGAGGTGTATAGTTGATGATGTCGATACATATTGATGATTCATTGTTGATGAGTAGTTGACACATTATTGGTATATACTTGCTACATGGTTGGATGCACTTTTTATGGTACAGGTTGATTACAAGTTGTTTGGCACAGGTTGGTGCATGGTTGGTGCACTTGTTTATGGTACAGATTGATATCTGTTGAGGATTGTTGCCTCATATTAGTTGGTGTTGGGGGTGTATGATAAGTCTTTCATTATATATCTGATGCTATTGTAGAGTTTTACTCTATTTAGTTGTTGCTGAAAAAACCCAAGGATTGTAGTCCGTAATAAAATGAAAATTGTACATACATCTTGTGTTCTTTGTGTTCCTTGTGGTGATGACTTGTTGATGATATATTGTTGATATATGTTACTGATATGTGTTAACATTTAACTGGTTATAAATGATAGAAATGAGTAATGAGTTAATGGTGATTGTTAACTAAGGAGTTTTGGGAAAAAGATCCCTACACTGTTCATCCTCCCCTCTCCGTATAGTCGGTGTGTCCAACAACCCTCTATACGAAAATCTAGTCACTCAAAAACAGATATAAAGTCTTCCACTATGGTAGATTTTTTCAAATTTTTCAAACGGACTAAATGGTTGGTGTCTGTGTCAAATCCTTCATAAAGCTTTGCCACAAAGTGTGTCCAAGAAACATACCCTTGAGTAGCAGTTTTTCTCCATTGCCACCATTGCTAACGTTTTTGATCTAGATGGAGAACACCATACTGGAGTTTGTCCAACTCATCTGTAATGTCGTACAAAGAGAAATGATGCTCCATTTGAGTTACCCAACCAGTGGGATCTGAGCCATCAAATTTGGTCACATACACACACAGAAGGTGTAGGTCACGCTGAAAGTGATGGGGATGAAAATTATGGGAATGAGAGGAAGTTTTGAGCTTTGGTATGAAAAGATGGGTCAGATAAAGGGGGATCTGTAGGGATATGCATCTTGGTGCAGATCATTGAAGCGACAGATTCAAGCTGGGTAGTAATTTATTATTTGAGGTCTTTTTTGAGTTCCTCGATTGAGGTGGCGATGGAGGAATGCATGTTTTTATTTATGGTGGCAATATTGGTATTGAGTTGTCTAACTTCTTGTTGGGTCTCTGTAAAATCATATTTCAAGGTATTGAAGCGAGCTTCCAAGTCTTGGCTACGGGTATGGGCAATGATGATGAGGGAACCGAAAAGGGGCAGGTGGGGTCAAAACAATTGCTGGAAAATTATAGGTATGAATTTGATAAGGGCGAAGAGATAAATCCAATGGAATATGTATCAAATAATGGTGTAAACAAATACAAACTTTTTTTTAACACCTCTGGAGTTATACTCTGTCTGAAGAATACTACGGTGATGAAATTCCCAAATGCTTAATCAAGAAGAAATGTGTAGGGATTTGGCAACTTGAACACAGTTGCACAACAATAGATCTTGTATGTTTTGTTTATTGTTTCCATCCCCAAGGGTTAGGTATTCAAGGGTTCTATAGACAAGGGTTTTCCCTGTGCTATAGCTCTCTAATATACATGCGGGTTCCAACAATAGTACTCAAACTAATATCTCAGGGCACCAACTAAGGAGGCTAGACCATGACCTTAGCCATACTACCCAACTACCCATGTACTAGAGAGTATCTTCCCGAGTGTTGTTCTCGGTAACACTATAGCAGTCAGGCAACCGATCGGTTTATCTAAAGAGGGCTTCAGGAAATCTAGGTTGATCTATATACAGATGTTGTCTGATGCGCTATCACTTGAAGGGGTACCAACATGGGTTACAAGGGTGGCCAACATATGTGTTCTTAAGTACCACCTTTATTTCCTACATGTACAAATCCCTGACCGCGGGTTTATGCGTGTAACGATAGATCATTGTAGCTTAAAGACGTCGAAATACGTCTCTACCCTGAAAAAAATTAACCCACAATTTTCTGCCGAGGAAAGTGCTCTGATACCACTTGTAATATTCCAAATATAAAATGTATGCAGAACATAAATAAAAGCTAGAAATGGAAGATGAACAACAATATAGCCATAAAAACACCACAATAATACCGAAATGATACCAGAATAACAACATAAAAAGCATTTTGATTACTGAGAGCATTGTTCACTTGCCTCTTTGAGGGGGCAACCTCTAGTCGAGAAGAGCTCTATTACAATAATATCCAATACAAAAGTTCTCATACCCTCGACTCCTATTTATACTAAATATGTCTATCAAAAGAACCATCTACAGGAAGATCCTTCTAGAAGTGGAAGCTTCTATTAGGTCTTCTTACATTCGAATTATTCTCCCTTATTGCTAGGCCTTATTAATATTGACCTTTATTACATCGGAATATATTATTCTACCTACGTGAGGGGTTAGGTCCCTAACAGAAAAGATGATGATGAAAGAATGGCAAGAAAAATGTTTAATTAAGAGAGATGATGTATTCAAAGTTAGAGATGAATTCGATCCAATTTCTTGTTGCAACCGAAAATCAATCCTTTTAGATGAAATAGGATCAACAATATGTAATGAGGAAATGTAGTTGACTAATAAATAAATTGGATATTGAGTGTATCTAGCATCTTAGAGGATATTCACACATTCTGAACAACTAGAAGTTTGCAGCATCTTGAAACTATCAATCCAGGTGAAAGATAATACACATAATAATTCTTTCAAATAGGTCTTTACGCTAGCATTGGATGATAATTGCACCTCTCATCATGGTTTTTTGAAGGCTTCCAATTCATTTTTGCAACCTTATGCTTTAGGGGGAAATGATTGTCCAGAATTCCACTTTGTTGTCCATTGCTTTGGCCTTGTGAGATATCCACTTCTTCTCCACTTCTTTAAGTCCTAGAACTGATGTTGCAACATGACATGTTCAATTATCCATAGTTCCAATTGTGCATGATCAATTTAAATTCTCTGAACATGTGCATATTCCTCTAATCTTTTCCTTCTTGTCTTTCTATGATCAATATCCAAAAAACGTTTCTGAAGATACTCACCACAGTAATCTTAAAACGATAACCAGAATATGTTTGGGTGTATGATATCATGCCATGAGTATCACCCATTCAAATTTCCATGAGACAGGGAAGGCTTGATCCTGAATGTTGGCTTTTCTTGTGGAATCTCTCTTTTTTGGGACAACAAATGACTATAACTGTCACGATTACCAATTCTTCCCTAAGAGATGTGCCTGAGAGCCATTTTATTGACCAATATCCTTGATATCAGATTCCACTTGAGATAAGATGAGAGGGAGACTAAAACTTGATACTTTGTTCCTCGAGGTGTGTACTAGATGTCAAAATTTATGGCCATTTTACGAAAGGTGGTTTTCTTGTGTTCAGAGGAGTTAGTAATAACTCCTCCGATTTACTCGAAAGAGTTAGTACTAACACCTCCGACCTGGAATAAGTGCACCATGCATTAGTAATTTCTCAAATCACATAACTAAAAAGTTTTAGAGTTCGGAAATACATTTCCAACGGTATAAACAAATTGCAAAACGGACACCCGAGTCAAACGTTACAACCAATTTACGACATACGGTTCTCTTATGTTCGGAGGAGTTTGAACTAACTCCTTTGAGCTTCTCGGAGGAGTTTGAACTAACTCCTTTGACTTTTTGTGAGGTCAAGTCATGAACCTAGTCTAGTGAAAGATGGAGGATAAATTATGAACTTTGTCGAGAGAGAATTGGCGTCCATCTTGGCATTCCTCTGAGTCATCTTGTTGGTGTGTTTGCCTCTATGTCATCGTCACAGGTGTGCTATACTTAATAAAAAGTAATATGAGTTAATTGAGGGACTTAGCATTAAGTTATTCTACTCATCAATGGAATTATTATTAAGTATGTCGATCAGAGCGCTTTCTATCAAAACTGTGGTGTCCTTGCAGGATTCAAATGTTCGAGGTGTTGATTGAGTTAATTTTTTTTTCTAGGAGTGGTCTTCGTTTACCGATGGTTCTAATAAGAATCGTGATTCATCAATAATTCAAATCTTATTTGAATTCATGGTGTTGGTGGGTTGTTTGAACGAGGGGTGGGTTTTTCTATGTCCTAGCTCACTTCTAATCGCTATCATTAAATGACAAAAGAACTAATTATCAAGAGGTCCATTTGGGAATTCCCCAAAACACCATGACAAGAAAGAATGTGTCACCTTTGTGACACCAAGAGGGTTGAATATGAAAAACACTTTCTCCTAGAATGTCCCGAGTATACCCAATTTGGATACGAATTTCAAAATATTTTTCATGATACATACATTCTTAATATTCAAAGTCATCAAAACTTTAGTGATCTTAGAACGCTTTTCTTAATGTTTTTCAAGAATCCAAATAACATTTTAAATAAATCCAAGTAAACTCTTACTTTCCTTAAGGTCGTATATGATTATTTGTTAAGAAATAAAATATTGAAAAATAGAAAAAATTTAGTATGATGATCATCATTGACAAATCCGATGATCCGTATTTTATGAGCAGAACAAAATGACTACAGATTATTAACATGTGCTTAACACAAAATAATAGAGATACAGTAAAACTAGTTTTCTATTTAATAAGGAAATAAACTGAAACTGTAAAATGCAACGAAAACAAGCTTGTTGGAATGGTGGGGGCTTATCTCTGAGAAGAGATGTGACGGTTGCGCTCATTCACAAGAAGATGATTAAAATGAGGCTCTAAAGACCCTTTTACAATAAACAGGAATGCCAAAAACCCTAGGCATCCAAAAACCTAACCCTAGGAGATGAAGCGCCAAAATTCATGTGGGCCCCGTTTGGGTAAGTTAGTACATCAACTTCTAGGGGTTGTAACGTTTGCATGCGATCTCCGTTTTAGGCGTATGATAACCCATTGGAAATGTATCATCGAGGATATTCATTTTGGGGGATAAATCATGCCTTACGCTATCATTGAGAAGCTCGATCCCGAAAAAACTTCATTTAGGCCCTGAAAATGGCACCGAAAGTTAAAACTGCTAAAAATAGTAAATTGCCAAAATTGTCAAAAAAATGTTTTGAGCAAGTTGGAAGAAGTGGGTGGCCACTAATATCCACCTAAATAAATCCTCCCTCCTTAGGAATAAATGGTCTCCATTGTGTTGAGTTTCCCCATCAGATGAGGAAATTTCTGCTAAATTTGGCCCCGGGTGAGCCACTTGAGTTGGTGCAGGAGTTGCCCTTCTTTCAGGACTCGATAAAGCTGGATCCTTTGTTGTCAAGTTCCCTTGATATGTGTGTCCACAATCTGATCGTTGGATGCATGTTGTATTCAGTCGGGGTTGATCTCTGTTGGTGTCAACTTCTCTACTACGTCTGAGGTGTCCAATAATCGTGGGAAATAAGGGCGAAGGAGATCCACGTTGAACACTAGGTGCAGACCAAGGAAAGGATGAATGTTGAGCTCAAAATCATTATCCTCCACGGCCTTGGTGATGGTGTACGACCCATAATGGAGTTGGAAAAGCTTCCGATGGGGTCCTGTAAGGCATTATTTCTGCAAGTGCAACCAAACTTTGTCACCCACCTGAAACTTATGTGGCACCCGATGTTGATCATGGCGTTGCTTGTACTTTTCATTGAACTTCTATAGGATATCCTAAACCTGTTGGAAGATGTGTTGGATACGCTCAATAAATCGGGTGGATTTGTCAGCTTCATTTGGAGCAAGAGATAAGTCGGTCGAGGTGACCGCAAGGGGAAGTGCAACATCTATGGGACCCAATGGTTGGAATTCCAACCCCACCTGAAAGGGGTTGTGTCCGGTTGAGCTATGAAGGGCTTGGTTGTAGCTATGTTGGACATAGGGAAGGATCTTATCTCATGTGCGAGGGTGCTTTTAATTACACATGCGAAGGATATGCACAATCATTCGATTAACGACCTAAGTTTGGCCATCTGTCTGGGGGTGTAAGGTCATGGATTTGGTGAGCTTGGTGTCCAGCAGTGACCAGAGGCTCGACTAGAGTGTGATGAGAAATCGACTGTCCCAATATGAGACAATGGTTTGTGGGATTCCAAAATGTACCCAGACTCATTCAAATAAGATCTTGGGAGTGGCCTCTGCTGTGATGTTCTTCTTGCAGGCAAACATAATCTCCATCTTAGAAAAGCTATCAACAACCACAAAACCACAGTCATTTCCCCGCTTGGTGGATGGGAGGCCTGACATTTAGTCCATTGAGATGGATTCCCATGGCTTGTCAAGAGTAGGAAGAGGGGTGTATAGGCCATGTTTCTTAGTGGTCAGTTTGGCAATAGCGCATGCAGTGCAGGACCTGATATACTTGTTGATCTCTTGTCTAAGTTTCGGCCAGTAGAAATGTTTCTGTAGAATTTCCACTGTCTTTTCAATGTCAAAGTGTCTTGCCACCCAACTGTAGTGGGCTTCCTAGATCATCTTCGCTCGCTTTCTTGATGGAACACAGATATGGCCCAGACGACACAACAACCCATCCTAAAGATGGAAATTATCGACAACTGCGTTTGCACCCAACATTTGGTAGGTGGTGGAAAAGTCTGGGTCTGTCTCATAGAGTTGGGGCCATCCAGAGGTCTCATGGCCATAGGAATCTAGCACCATGGTGAGTGCCACGACTAGCGGTCTACTGAGGAAATCAACGATGTGATTGGTGCTTCATGTTTTATAATTGATGTTGAGGTGGAATTGTTGCAAGTATGTGGACCACTTTTGATGTCGATCATTCTACAATTTCTCTTGTGTATACATGAACTGTTGTTATTGGATAAATCGGTGGATGCAAACATGAACTAATCTCCCTAGATCCACCTATATCTAAAACAAAATAGGACAAGACATGACGCTTTCCCTAAGTTACAATCATTGATCTAACTAGAAAAGAAGGAATTGATGACTTACATTTGATATCACTTCCTTATATCTTTGTTGTTCCTGCTTCGCTCTGGTGCTCTTGTGAAACCAGATATGCAATGACACAAACCAACCAAAGTGAAAGCAACTATGATAGATTCAATGAAAACTTAAACATGTGATCAAGGAGTCATGTAATAAAATGAGAATGATTTTATGGGAAAGAAACATGCCACTGTATTAGATTGAATAAAAGTGGAAGATACAATTGAAATTCCTTGATGTCACAAGTTCTCTTTTAGTGGTCCTTCGTCCCAACACACACATATACTTGTTATGGAGCTTGCATGAAGATGATCTTCAAAAGCTTGATTGGTGAATGCAGACCTCAAGCATCAGTTGAAATAGTATTCTCCACACAATCTGCAGCCTATTCTTCCAGCAATCCTTTGCTCAACTTTGCTTAACTGTGCTTAACCTTTTCCATGAGAAGCCATTTATTATATAGGATAAGCTGAAGTGGTAAAAGAGATGAGGATGATCCCACCAGATCAGAGAAGTCAGTCGGATCATAACCATACAGACACCACCTCACATTCCAGAAAATTCCTCATCTAGAAAATTCATGAACCCCTTTCCTCTTTTGGCTTTCAAACACCATCGCACTTTTCTTGTATAGCAGCCTATAGAAATCCTGCAGGCCAACTATAGATTATCCTGCAGAAATAATTGATTTCCGCACTGTACTATATGGGTAGCCTGTGACGTCCTTTCAAAAAATAGGTTTGCAAAGGAGAAAAAAGGTCACTCTTCTCTGTCAAAAGATGATCATGAGGGCCTGACCACATGCTCGCAAATTCATCATCAAGGTGACCAAAATAATGTGTAACAGAATTCCCCCCAAAGTATGAGGTCAGAACTTGTGATGACCAAAATACTTTGTAAAATACGTGTGTGTGTCGGAAACAAAGGACGCACCAATTGAGAACCTGCAAACAAAAAAGCATATGGACAATATGATACTATGTCTGAAGTAGGTATTCCCATGTTCAAACTACAAATGATCAAATTTATAAATGTAATTCATGTCCACCAATAATACACCATCGATCCATGCCATTAAAAAATGTTACATAGCCACCAGGAATACACTGTGGATCTGTGTACGAGAAAAAATTCGATGCAAACATAGCCACGAGACATACAAAGTGGATCTATGTGCCAACACAAATCATAAATACTCCATCGCAACCTGGACCATGAATGATGAGATCCAAGGTATTCAATCCCATCGTCTGTAAGTATGAATCTAGCCATGTGATTACAAGTGTTGAAATCGAACATGGTTAGAAACCGCTTGATTATCGGTCATTAATGAAAACTGTTAACAAGCGCGAGGGAAATCACCATTGATGTTGATGCCGCCCAAGGTACTGTAGCACAATCCAATGAATGTGAATAAATGAGCTAAAGTCGAACATTCAATGGAATCTTTTGATCAGGGATCAATGATGTGAATCTATTGTCAAAAGTGAAGAAACCTGCCACTAAGGCATGCAGGCCCTAAGGTACTAAATGATTTCTAAGCCTCATCCCTAGATAAGAAGTTGAAGTCGACAGGAAGAGACTCATCACATGAGGGCCTTGATGTATCCCCCATCAATGACATGAAATAAGTAACAGATTTAGGATTAGATTAGAACATGGATATGATTTGAAACTGACACAGGGAAGGCTGACATGGTAGGAATTGACAACTGCAGATGGCTGACTCAAGAGAGGGATTATTCAGACTTGCTCTTGAAAATATGGATGACACGATGACGATCTTGGAAGCATTGACTCAAAGACGACCCAAGATGTAAACTTGTAGAAGGTCAGACGAGAGACAAATGGATTTTCCAATTCAGATTCAAATGATGAAGGGGGCTATCATGTCTAAGAGCGACTAGTACTGCCACTAACACGAATACAGAGACACATTCTTTCCCAAATTTTCCCCCACCATTGCTGGCGAGTACCTCTTTATTTTTACACATCCTTGAGGAGGAGAGAATATGCTTGTAATGTAAGCTCATCCTTTGGACGAGTCCCTCAGAGTATTTTTAACAAACCCTAAGAAGGAGTGGTTCAGTCCCAAGCAGGTCTTTCGATGTTTATTTAACAAGTCCAAAGATAGAAAACTTGAGAGTTTTTCATGTTTATAGAGTCTAAAAAACACTTAAAAGAGAACTCTCTCAGTTCCTTTTTCGTAAAATAGTTCAACAGGACCGAAAAAGTGATAAATAATCGCCCATCAAACGTTTTATTCAAATACTTTTACGAGCGTGAACAGAACAAGGTTGCTCGACAATCTTTTCATTTTTAAGGAGAGTGAAAAGAGCTTAAATGATACTCCGAGTGTATCATTTTCTGTGTTACCAAAATGAGTACGAAAGAATGACAAAAGTGTACTCAGTTATGTTCTCATAAATTTTCGAGCACGAGAACGAACGAAGAGTGAACTCGAGGTTTTACTAAAAACCCTTAAAAAGTATCGATATGTGTAATGAAAAGAAAACAAATGGAACAAAACGTCCATCCTCCATTAATTAAGACCTTAGGCTCCTTCCTACAAGAGACAAGACACTCACAAGACCATTAAACTTATGGGTTTCTGAAAAAATGTATTTATATAATATAAAATATTATGAAAAAGGTAAAAAATGTAATAAATAAGAGTACAAGGTCATTTTTACCACTTCAATTGCATTTGATCAAAAACTTGTCTAAAAGCCCCTTTTTTACCCCTGATTTTGGCGATCGATTGCGAAGAGAATAGGCGATTATTTGGTGAACGGTCTCTGCCAACACGGTAAGATATCCATCCTCTTCTTTTTTATTGGATTACAATTTGTTTTTAATGGTTAAAAAATAATTTTTTGGGCGTTTTTGAGGCCGATAGGTGTGCGCTGGGGCCGCCACAAGCAGCATATATCGGGCCCTGCAGAAATCAAGGATTTCTGCAGGTTCCCTATGTCTTGCCTGCGGAAGTCCCGCACTATACCTGAAGGTCAGTCACAGTAATAAAAAATTAAAAAATAAAAGTAAGCATTGAGGCAAAAAGAAATCCAAAAAGCTAGATGCAGATGCTAACTATTCTCTCTTACTTCCATGCAGGTATTTGATTTGAAAAAATGTTGGAATGGAGAGAACGTGAGCATGAAGAGGATGCTTCCATGGCTTTAAATGATCTGGGAACTATCAATTCTCTTCGTCAATGTGGCCTCTTGAAATTTTTCAAGATTCAGGGCATGAGTGCCCAACGGAGACTATTAGAGTACCTGGTCCATATGTGGGACTCATAGCAACAAGTATTTCATGTGGGTGTTCATGTCCTTACCTTGGACATTGAGGATATTTACTTTCTGAAGGGCCTATCTTGTTGTGGATAACGGGTGTCTCTGATAGGAGGTCGAGGTGGTGGCTTGCCGATGAGTAAGTATATCTGTCGACACTGCGAACCTGATGCCGAAAGATGAAAAGGGAAAGTGGCTATCCGAGGTGTGAGAGATTTAACTCTCAGGACCATCATTTTCACCATTGCATGGATGGTCGGGAGCGCGTCACTGCATATGGAGCTCCAGAGTTACTTTCCATATTCCATTGAATGCCTGGAACCCCAAGTATTCAATTGGTGTGACGGTTTGCTCCGTAGCATGAAGACCCAAGACTATAAAGAACAAAATATATTTCTTACTAGTGAATGCAGACCTCAAGCATCAGCTGAAATAGTATTCTCCACACAATGTCCATCCTATTCTTTCAACAATCCTTTGCTCAACTTTGCTTAACTATGCTTAACCTTTTCCATGAGAAGCCATTTATTATATAGGAGAAGCTAAAGTGGTTAAAGAGATGAGGATGATCCCACCAGATCAGAGAAGTTAGTAGGATCATAACCATATAGACGCCACCTCACATTCTAGAAGATTCCTCTTCTAGAAACTTCTTGAACTCCTTTCCTCTTTTGTCTTTCAAATGCCGCTGCACTCTGCTTGTATAGAAGCCTGCGGAAATCATTGATTTCTTCACTGTACTATATGGGCGGCCTATGGCGTCCTTTCAAAAAATAGGTTTCCAAAGGAGAAAAAAGGTCGCTCTTCTCAGGCAAAAGATGATCATGAGGACCTGACCACATGCTTGCAAAGTCATCATCAAAGTGACCAAAATAATGTGTAACACCTGCAATGGCTTATGATCAATGTGGATGATTGTATCCTTCCCAAGAATGTAATGTCTCCACTAGCGACAGGCTTGCACAATGGAGTACATTTATTTGTCGTAAGTAAGGTACTTACGGACAACATATGATAGTGTCTCACTATGATAGACCATAGGTTGGTCATGCTAAGTGAGAACGATGCCTACCACATAGTCTGAAGCATCTGTCTCGATCTTAAAGGGTTGTAGTACGTCTGGTAGTGAAAGTACTGAGGCTGAGCACAAGTACTGCTTCAAATCATCGAACACTTGTTGTTGGGACCAACCCCATGCAAATTTCTCCTTACCACCACCCCTGTTTATTTGGCTAAGGGCCCATGCAATATGGGAGAATCCCAACATGAAATTGCAGTAGAAATTGGTAAGGCCCAAGAAGCTTCGAATCTCAATGAGAGTGGTTGGGGATGGACAGTCACGGATGACTTGGATCTTGGTTGGATCCACATGTACGCCATGTTGATCAATTATGTAGCTCAGGTAATGGACCCTTTCCATGTCGAAGGAGCATTTTTCCAAGTTGGCATATAGCTTGTGTTGTTGTACGGTGTGCAGAACCTGCTGAATATGCTGCAAATGTTTGGTCCAAGTCTTGCTGTAAACAAGATCTCATCCAGATAAACCACTACAAAATTATTGGTGAATGGTCGCAAGATCTCATCCATCATCCTCATGAAATTGGTTGGAGCATTTGTTAAACCAAAGGGCATGACCAACCATTCAAAAATGCCTTCCTTTGACTTGAAGGCAGTCTTCCATACATTTGTTTGTTCTATCAGGACCTGGTGGTAGCCAAAATTCAGATCAATCTTACTAAAGTATTTGGCCCCCGTGAGTTGATCAAGGAGGTCGTTGATTCGGGGAATCGAGTACCGGTTTCTAACTGTGATTTTATTCAGAACCCGGTAATCAATGCAGAGTCGTCAGGTTCCATCTTTCTTTTGTACCATCACGATTGGGCTCCCGCAAGGAGATGAGTTGGGATGAATGTGCCCCTTGTGGAGCAGTTCTTGGATTTGTCACTTGATCTCCTCATTCTCTAATAGAGAGTGACGATATACTAGCCCATTGGGCAGTGATGCATCGGGGGTCATATCGATGGGGTGCTTGACCTGGCAATGCAGAGGTACCCCGGTAGGTGAGGAGAAGATATCTGAGTATTCTTCCACAACCTTATCTACTTGTTTTTGTTGTGTGGAGAGGTTGGCCACAAAGAGCCTCGATGTGGCTATGATATTTCGCTTATTCTGAGAGCGAATCACGAAGAAGACAAACTTCCCCATCTGAGATATGTACTTCCTGCATTGCTTAGCAGAGATCAAGAAAATAGCACTAGGTGGGACTTCCTCGGGTATCCTGTACAATTTCTTGTTCAAAGTAATAATAACACTACGAGGCCTAGACTCATATACAGCATGACGTTTCCATAAATAAGGTTGGCCCAAAAAAACATCACAAACTTTGAGAGGAGCAATATCACACAATACCTCGTCTTTGAAGGGCTTAATGTCGTACGACAATCGACACTGTTGGCCAACGCAGAGATCACTTCCTTGGCAGAGCCATCCAATGGTGTAGGGTTGTGGGTGTGGTGTTGTCGGCAAGGTCAGTTGCTTGAAAACCTCTACTGAGATGAGGTTCTTCTAGCTACCGCTATCCACGATGAAGTGCAGCGGGGTGCCTTTTACCCACATCTTTGAATGGAAGGGGCATTCTCCTTCTTCTAGCTTGTCTGGTTCACAAGGCTGGAGCTTGGTGGTAGCAATGGTGGCACTAGGTTCCGCATCATTGATCTATCTTCCCTTTTATGGTTCTGGTTCATAATATTAACCCGCATCTGATTCAGAGCCTTTCACTTCGGCCACCAGTGACTACTTTGAGCGACAATCAACAGTTTTATGCCAAGATCTCCTATGGAAGTTGCACCACTTCCCAATATCTTTCTTTGTCTTTTCGGTGTCCTTCTTTGCCTGCGGTTTGGACTGGTTTTCGTGATATTGTCCATCTTTTCTCTGTCCTTTGTTCTGTGGGTTGGGGCCACCCTTTCCTGGCTTTTGTTGTGCGGGGTTCCCGGGCTTAAATTTTTGTGTCTTTTGTTTGAGCTTTTGCTAGATTTTGATGGCATATCGAGAGGCCGCACCCAAGGATGAGATGTCCAAAAATTCCATTTCAGTCTGGATGTATCTATGTAGAGCACTAGATGTTGCTCCAAATCTTTGATACTCAGCTTGGTGCACAAGGTATGAAAGATATTCTTGAAATCTGGCACTGCTTGGTCTCTTTCTTACCGCAGTATGCTCCATTTGGTATACAAGTCGTCATAACTTCCGACGGGGTAGTATTGTTCCTTAATAGAATCCCTGAAGGAATCTCAGGTGGCTGTGACTGTAAATAGTGAGGGTTCCTCTGTTTCCTTTTTCTCACAGAAAGTTTCCCACCAATCTTTGACGTGGGGAACAACTTTGAGGAGTGCAAAAGTAATATTTTCTCTATTCGAAAAGTTATGGACAGAAAAATACCCTTCTAGTAGATTCAACCACTTGTCTACAACATCTACGCCTATCCGACCTTCAAATATAGGAATATCGAAGTTTATTTGTACCTTGAAGGGGCTTGCACCTCTGCTTGAAGAAGATGCCTCATCTGTTGGTAGCCGTCGAAGTATTTGCGCGAAACTATCCATCATCTTGTTCCTTTGTTGCGTGAGGGCTTCCTCAATCAACAGTTTTAAAGGATCTCTTGTCCCGTCATATTTCTTTTCTCCTACCATGAGAGGTCGCTTGGGTGTGCGAGATCTTTTGTCCTCAAGAGAAACAAACTCGAGACCCAACTCTTTGTACTCCGACCTCATTGGGGACATGCATTAAGACGACAAGGAGCAGACCGCTTTGATACCACTAATCCAGATTTTATGAGCAGAACGAAATGACTACAGATTATTAACAGATGCTTAACACAAAATAACAGAGATGCAGTAAACTAGTTTTCTATTCAATAAGGAAATAAGCTGAAACGGTAAAATGCAACGAAAACAAACTTGCTGGAATGGTGCGACTTATCTCTGAGAAGAGATGTGACGGTTGCACTCATTTGCAAGAAGATGATTACAATGAGACTATGAAGGAATTTTTACAATAAACAAGAATGAAAAAAACCCTAGACATCCAAAAATCTAACCCTAGGAGATGAAGCGCCAAAAGTCATGTGGGCCCCGTTTGGGTAAGTTAGTACATCAACTTCCCGGGGTCGTAACTTTTGCATACGATCTTCGTTTTAGGGGTATGATAGCCCGTTGGAAAGGTATCGTCAAGGAGATTCATTTTGGGGGATCAAGCATGCCTTCAATTATCATTGAGACGCTCGATCCCAAAAAACCTTCATTTAGGCTCTCAAAATGGCCCTGGAAGTTAAAACTGCTAAAAATAGTAAATTGTCAAAATTGTTAAAAAACTTTTTTGAGCCAGTTGGAAGAGGTGGGTGGCCACCGATATCCACCTAGATCATTTGATTTCAATGGATAATAACTACCATCATTATTATCATAATCATCATATACAAACAAAAAAAAATAAGTATTTAGAGTTTCTCTTTCAATTATTTTTAATGTTTAATAAATTTGAAATTAAATTAACTTTACTTTAATTCTTATATCAATAAAAAAAAATGGTAAGTTTTTAAATTTTTATAATGATTAATACGAAAATACACTTGGCATCCTTTATATTTAAAATGAAAAAACGAATTAATAATGAAATCAAATTTTTTTATTATATATATATATATATATATATATATATATATATATATATATATATATATATTGACACATTAAAAGAGAGAATTATGATGATATATTAGAAGTACCAAATGCCATTGGCCAAGTTGTTTTGGTGGTTTGTAGAGAATATATTAAAAAAAAAATGATGACCATCGAAGAAAACAAGCGGGAAGTCACCAAAGTCATTTTATTATATTATGAAAGTTCCTGGTGGGTTAATGTTAAGAAACAAACACAGTATATCCAAACAAATGTTATCAACAATTTAAGGTAAGTGTAAGCAGGTATTAGATGGGTGCGTTGAAAGAGAAAGGCGTGCCTCTTTCTTCCACACATATCATCCCAACCAAGTTTATGTTCATGTAATCATGTTCACCTCATACTACATTTATTTAATTACCTAACTATTAGAGATAATGTCTCATTTTTTATACATTCTATAGTTTAATGATTGGATTGGGTTAGTTGGAGGTTGTTGAGAGATTCTTTCAACCTCTCCCTCAAAGAGTGGAATAAGTTGGTTCTCACTTCAACTATATATACCTAATGTATTTCTGTTTATTGTGATATATACTATTATAGTTTGTGTGTATATGTGCAATGGTTTCTCTCTCAATTTCTAAGTTGGTATCAGAACAAGGACATTCTTGACTCTCTCATGAGAGGGGCTGGAATATGCGATAAATTGGGAGTCTGCTCCATTGTACATATGTAGGGTAGGAGTGTTCAATTGTTAAAAGTTTTTTGTGTGTCTGTCTACGCTCAGATTTGTTTCAGCGTTGCATCAATGAGTTGCTACAGCAAAAGAAGAGTCGTCAGCTAAAGGAAAAATCGTTGCCATCTAAGCGATCTGAAAAAAAAAACCTTCTCATCAACTTCTTCCTTCATCGTCAAATCGCAAAAGTGATTGAAGTAAAAAAGCAATTCGTCAAGCTCTTTCGTCATCATAAGGAGTAGCAAGAAGAGAGGCCAAGGGTAAGAGAAGCCAGTGCTGCAAAACGTAATGCAGATTTAATTGATGGAGCCACCACTGTTGGAGAGGGAGATATGTGTTGCAAGATTACATCGCATTAACAACCATTGTTTGGGAATTTGAATGGAGCCTGAAATAACTTGAATGGCAGCTACAGATCAGAGTTTGAAGTTCATTGTTTTATGAAGTGTTTAACTTGTTCGTATGTAGAATTGTAGATTTGTTGTTTTGTAATGTGCTATTGTTTAAGTGTAGTGTGTAAAATGAATGATGAAGAACCAAATATAGAACAGAGTGATTTAATTCAAGCTTGTAATTTTTTATGTACTTCGGTGCTAGAATAACACATTACTGGTTTGAGTATGTCGGCAAGTCTGTTAAATGCTGGAAGGTCTTGTTGTACTTCAGTGCTCCAAGATAATCAGTTACGGGTTATCATTGTGTTGGTAAGTCTGTGTAAAAAGGTCAAGTTGTGAAGTTGACTGTTGTTCAGCATCTAGATCATTCTCCTAGGTAACGACGGATAGCCGAAAGAGAAATATTCCCAGATGGAAGTGTATCCATAGGATGGTTCACTATCAAGATTGTCTTTCGGGAGGTCGAGAAGCGTCAGTTCTACAAGAACTCATCAGAAGCTTTTTTACTTTAAATGTGTCAAATGGAAAGCTCGAATGTGTGGAGAAGAAAAGAGTGGAAACCGGAAGATTCAGAGTGGGTGTAAGCGTTGATGAAGACCAGTGAGACAAAGACAAATGACAAATTTTGTAATTGTGATTTCATTATTGTAATGTTTTTTGTAATGTAGGCATTAAGGGGGTGTTAGAAATAATGTCTCATTTATGATGCAATCTAGAATCTAGGGATTGGATTGGGTTAGGTGGAGATTGTTGAGAGATTCTTGAGCCTCTCCCTCCAAGAGTGGAATAAGTTGGATCTCACTCCAACTATATATACCTAATGTATCTCTCTTTATTATTGTGATGTGTGTATTTGTGCAATGGCTTCTCTCAATTTCTAAGTCTAACATCACAAGATTCAATGGAATTATGATCAAACATTTGTGATTAAGATTGAAAAGATGAAGGCAACGATGGTGTCATATGTTATTACCTCAATTCAAGCGGAGTCGCCACCACATACAGGAGAGGAAAGTAGATCACTGGAGGTACAACGCTACCAGTCAGGCGGTCACCTCCCTCTTCTGCCCCTTTTATTACTTGTTCGTCAATGGCTGTTTCTGTGCTCAGCTACCATCCGTCGTGGGCATTAGGTAATGGTTAGCGGCGCGCAATTCATATCAGGTATGGTTGGTGTACATATTGAATTCATTCAGACTGATCTCTCCCCGAGTCCCCACCTTCCCTACTGCCGGGCCAGAAATAATAACGCTGACATGTTGTTAGGTTTGTTATTTTGTGGGAGCAAACTCGTGATCACAGAGAGATTCTACATTAATTAATTACAGTAACGCCATGATTCGCACGCGGTTGTAAGACGCACTGAATTCCAAGCACACCTAATTGACGGCCCTGTCAAATTGCCGAGTTGCATGGAAGATGTCAATGGCGGCGTTGAAGAATCTGCACGCGTGATTTGGATCTTCAGAACTCGATAGATGTGCAGTGACAGAAAATGTAAAATTACTATGGGGGTACTCAGGGCAAGCGATGGAAGAAAGGCGACGACTGTAATTCACTGCGAGCTAATTTAAAGCTTCAACTTATCGTGCTCAGTTACCTATTTTTTTTTCAGATCTCTTAGCTCAGTATTCATACTTTAATAGTTGTTCGGTTCCATCTCAATAAATGTCTATGAAAGAATGCAATGCAGAGACAAAGTAACATTGTCGTTTTCTTTCATTGATGACCAAGGAATCACTTTCCACATGACCTGCAGCCAACATATACGTACCACAATTCATAGCAAGCGCCTTGTACATTCATTTTTTTTTTTTGTACCTCCATATTTTATTTTTGGAAAGCAATTCTTCACAAACTTGCACTTTGCTTATCTGAAACCTAGATTCCTAAAAACATACCAGCTTTTCCTTTGCTTTTTCACAATGCCCTAATTTTCCCCCTTCCCATCATTAGAGAAGTCGCGAAGATTATAGGTTTACAGCTTTCTCATTCGTTAGGTATCTATACACTCTGCATGTATATCTTAAAGCATAGGTTTACAGCTTCTTCATTCGTTAGGTATCTATACACTCTGCATGTATATCTTAAAGCTTCATTGAGATGATGTGAAATGTTTAGATTGGAGAATTTGCATATTATACATACAGTGTTACAAAGTGTTGCAAACACAAAATTTGACACAGTGTTTTTTAAGTGGTAAAACCCTATATAGGGAAACATCCACAGAACAATGATATTCAATTAATATTATGCAAGGGATATAATACATTAGCCAGACCACTCACTCATGTGTCTCAAACACTCTCACATTTACATAGATATATAGCATTCTTCACTGAGTTACAAGAAACTAATTATATTTAATGTGCCTCTATCCCTATTCTAAATTTAGCTGATTTGATCCAACTCATTACAGAATAATAGGGGCCAGAAAATCTACTCAATATCTAAAAAAACTAGTGTAAATTGGTTGACATTATCCAACAATCTCCGCCTTACAACAATTTACCTAAATATCATTGTTCAATTTATTCATCACCTATGTTGCAAGCCAAGAGAAGTCAAACACCATTGTCACTTCTATAATAAAACTAGTTTCATGATCTCGCCTGTGTGACTTACATGAGTTTGGATTTCCCGAGGGGTCACTCCACCTCCAACATGTTTTTCACAACAATATTTTGAGACATATGTAGTGATAGATCTCTTTCTATCCAAGACACCTATAAAATATACATTACAATTATCACAGACTATCTCAGTGTAACCATTATAGGTGACATTTGTGCTTCTCAAGCGCTGAAGCACCCATTTCACTGCAGCACCTGAATCTGTCATGTATCTCACAACATCATTAGCATATGTAACATCTGGTTTTAACCATTTCATCACATACAATAGACCTCCTATTGAACTTACAGGAGACATAACTTTTTCTTCTTTATAAACATGACCTATGCTTGGACAAAACTTATAATGGAAAGCAACATGGATAAAGGTTTTACAATGTTTATATTGAACTCCAACCACAACTTACCATTACCATCTCTCTGTACTTATATGCCCATAATTTGTTTTTCTGCTCCTTGATCCCTCATCGGAATGGTCATATCCACCTTAGTCATTTTCTTATTGATTTTATTCATGCTTTTGCTTGCATCGACCACATCATCAACAAATAACATCAAGATTGTGAATGTACTACAAACTGTATAGTCATTCCTATCCTTTGAAAAATTATGACTCACTATGAGGATTCAAACCTCTTGTATATTTGTCTTGGTATCAATAGGCCATACAATGAATTATCTAGCATGCAAACAAATTTATTGTTGTGATCTTGAATCAACCCTTTTGGTTGTTCCATACATACTATATCTCTGTCAATGATGACCTTGTAAGCAGTAGGATCCCACACACAACATCCCTTTATACCAACATCATAACTTGCAGAGATATAAAACAAGAAGGAATTCAGAAACAAAGATTTTAAGTCTGGAAATGATTTACCACTTACCAGTACCTGCAATGCTTTCTTGCTCTTATGAACTTGATGCTTTTTCCATAAACAAGAAGATACATCTGTCACTTCAGATGCCACTTCAGTACTCCCTCCTAACTTATAAAGGTTATCAATCTTTGTTGCCTTCATCACTACTAAACTACCTTTCGACAATGTGAGTGCTCCACCTTGACCTGTATACTTATATCCATAAGAATCCAACACTCCTAATGGAATCAAATTTGATTTAAGATCAGGTACATATCTAACATCCGTCAATTTTCTAACAATACCATCGAACATCCTGATTCTAATACTGCCAACCCCAACAATTTTACAGGGAATACCATTTCCCATAAAAAATACACCCTCATCAACAGATTGGTAAGAAATGAACCAATTTCTATGTGAGCACATGTGGTGAGAGGCACCTGAGTCTAACTATCATTCTTCATGATATTGTAAATTACCAGAAATGGATAAAACTTCATGAGTCATACCTGAATTTGTTACATCCCAATTTGTTTCCTTCGTAGAGTTTTCCTCGAATTCCTTTCTTTTCTAGCAGTCCTTCTTGAGATGTAATGTTTTTCCATAGTACCAACATTTGGTTTTACCCTTTCTGCATCTTGACTTAGATCGAGAAGAACTTCTCTGATTCTGCTCTTTAGTTCGACCTCTGACCAACATCCCCTCTGAAGTTGAGGTTTCTTGACTAGATTTTCTCCTCATCTCCTTAGCGAACAAAGCTCCGACAACAGAGTCATAATCTAAAACATTTGTTGAGCTAAAGCTAATAGAGGTGACTAGATTATCCCAAGACTCGTGTAATGAACACAATAGTGTAATAGCCTTATCTTCGTATTTAAATTTAACTTCCATACTAGTCAGTTGAACTATAAGGGTATTAAAGGTATTTAAATGGTCAACAATTGTTGTACCTTATTTCATCTTCAATCTGTACAACTGTCTCTTTAAGTAGATCATGCTCGTCAAGGACTTCGTCATATATAGACTTTCCATCTTGCACCATAAGCCTCATGTTGTATCTTCTCCCACGATATTAAACACAACACCATCTGCCATACATAAACGAATGGTACTAAGAGATTTTTCATCCAGATCTTCCCATTTCTCATTTGTCATAGTTGTTGGTTTCTTTGTTTTGCAAAGAATGAAACAAAACAACTTTTAAAAGTTCTTACCGTGGGTTGATTGATATAGCTCTCCCAGAACTATGGCCTACCCGTCTTGAACGCCCTCACCCCATGTACAGGTCGTGTCTGTCCAAACGAGAAGATCATCTCTCCGTGTACAAGGCGCGTCCGTCGTTGGACGCTTCTCCAACCTAAATTTACAGTGCATATGCGGATTTAAACTCTTGCTGAGAGGTTCTTGAACTCACACGAATCTGCTCGGCTTGCTTGGCTCACTTGCTGCAACTGCTTCACCAACTATGATACCAATTGTTGTTCTGCAACCGAAACAAATATAGAAAAAAAAAATACAAATGAGCAAACACATAATTTGACACAACTTTTTTTAAGTGGTAAAACCCTATATAGGGAAACATCCAAGGGACAATGATATTCGGTTAATATTATGTAAGGGAGATAATACATCAGCCAGACCACTCACCACTCATGCTGTCTCAAGCACTCTCACATGTCACACTGTCTTAACACGCTTACATAGATATATAGCAGTCTTCACTCAATTATGATTACATTTGATTTGATCCAACTAATTACAAAATAATAGAGTTCATAAAATCTACCCAATATCTTAAAAAAACTAGTGTAAATTGGTTGGCATTATCCAACACAAAGGATACATGACAACTTTTCAAAATAATTAAAAAGATACTATTCAAGATAATGCCGGATCTGCTCAAACTCGAGAGATCCCCATTAGCTGGTGTGCAGAGCATCATTATACAATAGTGATTACAGTTGACCCTTACCGAACTTTCAGCTATAGGGTTAGTGGTGGATGTGGGGAAGCTATTCAACGATCAAACCTCTTTCGTGCGAGGCTTTACAAAGGACAGGTTAGCGTACGTTCTCGACAATATCCATGATGAAATATTCTTCAGCATTGGGGATTGTGATTGAGAAGGGTCTTGCATGGCTCCTTTTTTTTATATGGAAGACGGTGACACTGGTTAGCATCTGAACCTCAAATTGTAAAAGACAGATTTCAAGGGTGTGTTTTGGGCACGCACATGTCTTAGTTCACGTGACACTTCTATCTTTTCAATTAATTGAGAAGGATTAACTAATATAGCACTTTGCTTTCGAACTAATTAGTATAGTTCTCATAAAAAAGGGTGCGCCCCTTTGCTTTCGAAATGGCCATGCGCATTTTATTTTACTTGGCCAGCAAACGCTCTCTTCTTCCTCCATAATGATTTTAGTTGACAAAATGCTCCAAACGTGGTTAGGTCATTCCCGCCAGTTAACTATCTCGAAAGGGAAACCAATGTTGCCTCCTCATTCGCTTTGCTATATGAGACTAAAACAAATAGAAGACATTACCTATGTAGGCGCATTTATTCCAAGACACCAATTTCGCTCAAAGTGATAGCCCTAACTAGTTAGGGTTTTGGGGTCAGTTTTGGACTAAGAAAAATCGACCTAAACGTGTTATTCAACCTTTGCATGTAAACACCAATTTACTCAACTAATCATGTAATGACCCGGGTATTCACCTCCCCAACTTATGAAACGACTCGACCAATCAATCGAGAGGAATGAGTTAGCTTAGTTTGAGACTTTCTAAAGACGTATACTTATTGGAGATGGACACAATTAATCACCTTTTAATTTAAAATTTTAATATGATGGCTAACAATTGAAAATGCTGGAATAATCTTAGTCGTCCTCCCAAATCAATGAATGTCATTTACTCTTCATAACTTTCTTTTATTTTTGAATGCATCAGTTAAACTGTTTACTTTTTAACATTTACCTAATCATATTAAGAAATTACTGTACCACTATATGATTGCCACTTTTAACTGATTAACTTTTGGAATTACCACATTTAAGATTAACTTTTGGATTTCCTCAGCTTTCAGCGGTCCGTAATTCACCAAAATGCTGTCTGTCAAGATAACTTTCGACGTTCACCAGCCAACACCAGCCACTTTGCGGCTGTGCTAGTGTTAGTTTAATGGGGGTTTTGGTGTTGAGTTAGCTGCACCTGTATTAAATCAATTACCAGCCGCTATAATAGAGGAACCATCGACGGATTTATTCGCCCGTAGCAATATTCGACCTCTGCCAGCTTATTTTTTGTGGGACGAATTCTTCCATGGATCCATGGATCCCTTACAGAGAACACATAATTGTTTTATTTATTTATTTGGAACAGAAACCACTTGCCATCCCTAGACGATTTCACAAGATGACTGGAAACACCAATACAATCGAAATTTCCAATTGGCGTTTTAAATTCTGATGTTTGTTGTTGGTTCTGCTCAACTGCTAGAAAGTAAACCTGCGGCAACTTCAACAGTGAGAGAATTGTCGTTGGAGTCTTCCCCTTTACATGTAAGGCTGTAGGGATCCTCGTTGGAGAATTGTAGCGTGAAACTTGGCTAATTGGCCTCCCATCTATGTACGTAATAAATAAGTGGTTGACTCATCCTTTTTCGGGTTTTTGGTGTTCTTACCAAGCTTAATAGCAGAAACGCAAGGCATGAGAGGCAGGTTACGCACGCTATGATCTCATTCGTCCAGGCATTTGCACCCACGATAATTGAGCAAACAAAGTTTCTTTACAGTAAACGATTGTGAAACCGAATCATCATGGCCATCACGTTTTTCTCATTCTGGTTCCCACATTTGT
>ML821469.1:92413-111879 GCA_009831015.1 Picea engelmannii
TGTTTTATGCGTTTAGACCTCGACACATCATGGAATTTGAAAGGGCGTCCAAACCTGGCATCCAGCTTAACCACACGTGTGTTTTATGCGTTTAGACCCCAACACATCGCGGAATTTGAAAGGGCGTCCATTGCCATGCGCATCCAGTCCACCTGTTACCATTTGCCATGCACATCCATTGCCCGCCGCAAATATGGTGTTATTTTCCATGCGCATCCATTGCCCGCCGCAACTTAAACCTGTCCAAATATGAAACGTGTTATCCACATCCAACGCTTCACATCCAACTCTTGACATTCATAAAATCGTGTTCAATGTTAATCCAAGTTAAATAATGAATGTGGAAACGAAGCGCTCTTTACATATTAATCCTGCTTAATCAATTAAACGTGGCAATCAATGGTTAGGGTAGTAATTCCTTAATCATATTAAGTAAATGTGAAAAAGTAAACAAGGAAAACGTACGCTTTCATAAATGCAAGGAAGTTATGAAATTAAATCTCATTCATTGATTTGAGACGACGACGAAGAATATGCTAGCATCTTTCATTGTTGGCCATAAGATTAAAATTTATGATTAAAAGGTTAATTAATCCATCAATTCCCATAGGGGGGACGCCTACCGGCGTAATTAACTAATAGTTATCATTAATGTAACTATTATAGTTACATTAATAACTATGTATATATCCAAATAGGTCAATATTTATATGGTTATAATTAATATAAATATTATAGTTTTTATATTGGTTATAGAATTATAAGCATTATTATTTACAAATAATTAGTTAATATGGACATAATATTTTAGAGCATAATTGATATATTATGCCTCAAATAATATCACTAAAAATATTCATTATTTGTGCATTTAGTTATCGTAAGTTTTATTGTTCAACATGTATTTCCCAACTACCAAGTAATTCGGCAGGGACTGAGTTGCCATGCAACCCTTGTTATATTATGAAAGTTCCTCGTGGGTTAATGTTAGAAACAAACACATTATATCCCAACAAATGTTATCAACAATTTAAGGTAAGTGTAAGCAGGTATTCGATGGGTGCGGTGAAAGAGAAAGACACGCCTCTTTCTTCCACACATATCATCCCAACCAAGTTTATGTTCATGTAATCATGTTCACCTCGTACTACATTTATTTAATTACCTAACTATTAGAGATAATGTCTCATTTTTTATACATTTTAGAGTCTAAAGATTGGATTGGGTTAGCTAAAGGTTGTTGAGAGATTTTTTCAACCTCTTCCTCCAAGAGTGGAATAAGTTGGATCTCACTCCAACTATATATACCTAATGTATCTCTATTTATTGTGATATATACTATTACAGTTTGTGTGTATATGTACAATGACTTCTCTCTCAATTTCCAAGTTGGTATTAGAGAAAGGGCATTCTTGACTCTCTCATGAGAGGGGTTGGAATATGAGATAAATTGGGAGTCTACTCCATTGTACATATGTAGGGTAGGAGTGTTCAATTGTTAAAAGTTTTTTGTGTGTCTGTCTACGCTCAGATTTGTTTCAGCGTTGCATCAATGAGCTGCTACAGCAAAAGAAGAGTTGTCAGTTAAAGGAAGAATCGTTGCCATCTAAGCGATCTGAAAAGAAAACCTTCTCATCAACTTCTTCCTTCATCGTCAGATCACAAAAGTGATCGAAGTAAAAAAGCAATCCGTCAAGCTCTTTCGTCATCATAAGGAGTAGCAAGAAGAGTGGTCGAGGGTAAGAGAAGTCAGTGCTGCAAAACGTAATGTAGATTTAATTGATGGAGCCACCACTATTGGAGAGGGAGATATGTGTTGCAAGATTACATCGCATTAACAACCATTGTTTGGGAATTTGAATCGAGCATGAAATAACTTGAATGGCAGCTACAGATCAGTGTTTGAAGTTCATTGTTTTATGAAGTGTTTAGCTTGTTCGTATGTAGAATTGTAGATTTGTTGTTTTGTAATGTGCTATTGTTTAAGTGTAGTGTGTAAAATGAATGATGAAGAACCAAATATAGAACAGAGTGATGTAATTCAAGCTTGTAATTTTTTATGTACTTCGGTGCTAGAATAACACATATTGGTTTGAGTATGTCGGGCAAGTCTGTTAAATGTTGGAAGGTCTTGTTGTACTTCGGTGCTCCAAGATAAGCCGAAAGCGAAATATTCACAGATGGAAGTGTATCCATAGGATGGTTCAGTATCAATATAGTCTTTCGGGAGGTCGAGAAGCGTCAGTTCTACAAGAGCTTTTTTACTTTAAATGTGTCAAATGGGAAGCTCGAATGTGTGGAGAAGAAAAGAGTGGAAGCTGGAAGATTCAGAGTGGGTGTAAGCATTGATGAAGACGAGTCAGACAAAGACAAATGACAAATTTTGTAATTGTGATTTCATTATTGTAATGTTTTTTGTAAAGTAGGCATTAACTCGGGGTGTTAGAGATAATGTCTTATTTATGATGCAATCTAGAGTCTAGGGATTGGATTGGGTTAGGTGGAGATTGTTGAAAGATTCTACCTCTCCCTCCAAGAGTGGAATAAGTTGGATCTCACTCCAACTATATATACCTAATGTATCTCTTTTTATTGTGATGTGTGTATCTGTGTAATGGCTTCTCTCAATTTCTAAGTCTAACATCACAAGATTCAATGGGATTATGATAAAACATTTGTGATTAAGGTTGAAAAGATGAAGGCAACGATGGTGTCATATGTTATTACCTCAATTCAAGCGGAGTCGCCACCAAATACAGGAGACAACGCTACCAGTCAGGCGGTCACCTCCCTCTTCTGCCCCTTTTATTACTTGTTCGTCAATGGCTTTTTCTGTGCTCAGCTACCGTCTGTCGTGGGCATTAGGTAATGGTTACCGGCGCGCAATTCATATCAGGTATGGTAGGTGTACATATTGAATTCATTCAGAGTGATCTCTCTCCGAGTCCCCACCTTCCCTACTGCAGGGCCAGAAATAATAATGCTGACATGTTGTTAGGTTTGTTATTTTGTGGGAGCAAACTCGTGATCACAGAGAGATTGTACATTAATTAATTACAGTAACGCCATGATTCGCACGCGGTTGTAAGACGCAATAAATTCCAAGCACACCTAATTGACGGCACTGTCAAGTTGCCGAGTTGCATGGAAGATGTCAATGGCGGCGTTGAAGAATCTGCACGCGTGATTTGGATCTTCAGAACTCGATAGACGTGCAGTGACAGAAAATGTAAAATTACTCTGGGGGTACTCAGGGCAAGCGATGGAAGAAAGGCGACGACGGTAATTCACTGCGAGCTAATTTAAAGCTTCAACTTATCGGGCTCAGTTACCTATTTTTTTTTTCAGATCTCTTTGCTCAGCATTCCTACTTTAATAGTTGTTCGGTTCCATCTCAATAAATGTCTATGAAAGAGTGCAATGCAGAGACAAAGTAACATTGTCGTTTTCCTTCATTGATGACCAAAGAATCACTTCCCACATGACCTGCAGCCAACATATACGTACCACAATTCATAGCATGCGACTTGTACATTCAATTTTTTTTTGTACCTCCATATTTTATTTTTGGAAAGCAATTCTTCACAAACTTGCACTTTGCTTATCTGAAACCTAGATTCCTAAAAACAGACCAGCTTTTCCTTTGCATTTTCACAATGCCCTAATTTCCCCCCTTCCCATTATGAGAGAAGTCGCGAAGATTATAGGTTTACAGCTTCCTCATTCGTTAGGTATCTATACACTATGTATGTATATCTTAAAGCTTCAGTGAGATGATGTGAAATGTTTAGATTGGAGAATTTGCATATTATATATACATACAGTGTTGCAAACACAAATTTGACACAGTGTTTTTTAAGTGGTAAAACCTTATATAGGGAAATATCCACATAACAATGATATTGAGTTAATATTATGCAAGGGATATAATACATAAGCCAGATCACTCACTCATGTGTTTCAAACACTCTTACATTTACATAGATATATAACATTCTTCACTCAGTTACAAGAAACTAATTATATTTAATGTGCCTCTATCCCTATTCTAAATTTGGCTGATTTGATCCAACTCATTACAGAATAATAGGGGTCAGAAAATCTGCTCAATATCTAAAAATACGAGTGTAAATTGGTTGGCATTATTCAACAATCTCCGCCTTACAACAATTTACCTAAATATCATTGTCCAATTTATTCATCACCTATGTTGCAAGCCAAGAGAAGTCAAACACCATTGTCACTTCTCTAATAAAACTAGTTTCATGATCTCGCCTGTGTGACTTGCATGAGTTTGGATTTCTCGAGGGGTCACTCGACCTCCAACATGTCTTTCACAACAATATTTTGAGACACATGTAGTGATAGATCTCCTTCTATCCAAGACACCTATAAAATATACATTACAATTATCACATACTATCTCAGTGTAACCATTATAGGTGACATTTGTGCTTCTCAAGTGCTGAAGCACCCATTTCACTGCAGCACCTGAATCTGTCATATATCTCACAACATCATTAGCATATGAAACATCTAGTTTTAACCATTTCATCACATACAATAGACCTCCTACTGAACTTACATGAGACATAACCTTTTCTTCTTTATAAACATGACCTATGCTTGAACAAAACTTATAATGGAAAGCAACATGGATAAAGGTTTTACAATGTTTATATTGAACTCCAACCACAACTTACCATTACCATCTATGTGTACTTATATGCCCATAATTTGTTTTTCTGCTCCTTGATCCCTCATCGGAATTGTCCTGTCCACCTTAGTCATTTTCTTATTGATTTTATTCATGCTTTGGCTTGCATCGACCATATCATCAACAAATAACATCAAGATTGTGAATATACTATAAATTGTATAGTCATTCCTATCCTTTGAAAAATTATGACTCACTATGAGGATTCAAACCTCTTGTATATTTGTCTGGGTATCAATAGGCCATACAACGAATTATCTAGCATGCAAACAAATTTACTGTTGCGATCTTGAATCAACCCTTTTGGTTGTTCCATACATACTATATCTCTGTCAATGATGACCTTGTGAGCAGTAGGATCCCACACACAACATCCCTTTATACCACCATCATAACTTGCAGAGATATAAAACAAGAAGGAATTCAGAAACAAAGATTTTAAGTTTGGAAATGATTTACCGCTTACCAGTACCTACAGTACTTTCTTTCTCTTATGAACTTGATGCTTTTTCCATAAACAAGAAGATACATCTGTCACTTCAGATGCCACTTCAGTACTCCCTCCTAACTTATAAAGGTTATCAATCTTTGTTGCCTTCATCACTACTAAACTACCTTTCGACAATGTGAGTGCTCCACCTTGACCTGTATACTTATATCCATAAGAATCCAACACTCCTAATGGAATCAAATTTGATTTAAGATCAGGTACATATCTAACATCCGTCAATTTTCTAACAATACCATCGAACATCCTGATTCTAATACTGCCAACCCCAACAATTTTACAGGGAATACCATTTCCCATAAAAAATACACCCTCATCAACAGATTGGTAAGAAATGAACCAATTTCTATGTGAGCACATGTGGTGAGAGGCACCTGAGTCTAACTATCATTCTTCATGATATTGTAAATTACCAGAAATGGATAAAACTTCATGAGTCATACCTGAATTTGTTACATCCCAATTTGTTTCCTTCGTAGAGTTTTCCTCGAATTCCTTTCTTTTCTAGCAGTCCTTCTTGAGATGTAATGTTTTTCCATAGTACCAACATTTGGTTTTACCCTTTCTGCATCTTGACTTAGATCGAGAAGAACTTCTCTGATTCTGCTCTTTAGTTCGACCTCTGACCAACATCCCCTCTGAAGTTGAGGTTTCTTGACTAGATTTTCTCCTCATCTCCTTAGCGAACAAAGCTCCGACAACAGAGTCATAATCTAAAACATTTGTTGAGCTAAAGCTAATAGAGGTGACTAGATTATCCCAAGACTCGTGTAATGAACACAATAGTGTAATAGCCTTATCTTCGTATTTAAATTTAACTTCCATACTAGTCAGTTGAACTATAAGGGTATTAAAGGTATTTAAATGGTCAACAATTGTTGTACCTTATTTCATCTTCAATCTGTACAACTGTCTCTTTAAGTAGATCATGCTCGTCAAGGACTTCGTCATATATAGACTTTCCATCTTGCACCATAAGCCTCATGTTGTATCTTCTCCCACGATATTAAACACAACACCATCTGCCATACATAAACGAATGGTACTAAGAGATTTTTCATCCAGATCTTCCCATTTCTCATTTGTCATAGTTGTTGGTTTCTTTGTTTTGCAAAGAATGAAACAAAACAACTTTTAAAAGTTCTTACCGTGGGTTGATTGATATAGCTCTCCCAGAACTATGGCCTACCCGTCTTGAACGCCCTCACCCCATGTACAGGTCGTGTCTGTCCAAACGAGAAGATCATCTCTCCGTGTACAAGGCGCGTCCGTCGTTGGACGCTTCTCCAACCTAAATTTACAGTGCATATGCGGATTTAAACTCTTGCTGAGAGGTTCTTGAACTCACACGAATCTGCTCGGCTTGCTTGGCTCACTTGCTGCAACTGCTTCACCAACTATGATACCAATTGTTGTTCTGCAACCGAAACAAATATAGAAAAAAAAAATACAAATGAGCAAACACATAATTTGACACAACTTTTTTTAAGTGGTAAAACCCTATATAGGGAAACATCCAAGGGACAATGATATTCGGTTAATATTATGTAAGGGAGATAATACATCAGCCAGACCACTCACCACTCATGCTGTCTCAAGCACTCTCACATGTCACACTGTCTTAACACGCTTACATAGATATATAGCAGTCTTCACTCAATTATGATTACATTTGATTTGATCCAACTAATTACAAAATAATAGAGTTCATAAAATCTACCCAATATCTTAAAAAAACTAGTGTAAATTGGTTGGCATTATCCAACACAAAGGATACATGACAACTTTTCAAAATAATTAAAAAGATACTATTCAAGATAATGCCGGATCTGCTCAAACTCGAGAGATCCCCATTAGCTGGTGTGCAGAGCATCATTATACAATAGTGATTACAGTTGACCCTTACCGAACTTTCAGCTATAGGGTTAGTGGTGGATGTGGGGAAGCTATTCAACGATCAAACCTCTTTCGTGCGAGGCTTTACAAAGGACAGGTTAGCGTACGTTCTCGACAATATCCATGATGAAATATTCTTCAGCATTGGGGATTGTGATTGAGAAGGGTCTTGCATGGCTCCTTTTTTTTATATGGAAGACGGTGACACTGGTTAGCATCTGAACCTCAAATTGTAAAAGACAGATTTCAAGGGTGTGTTTTGGGCACGCACATGTCTTAGTTCACGTGACACTTCTATCTTTTCAATTAATTGAGAAGGATTAACTAATATAGCACTTTGCTTTCGAACTAATTAGTATAGTTCTCATAAAAAAGGGTGCGCCCCTTTGCTTTCGAAATGGCCATGCGCATTTTATTTTACTTGGCCAGCAAACGCTCTCTTCTTCCTCCATAATGATTTTAGTTGACAAAATGCTCCAAACGTGGTTAGGTCATTCCCGCCAGTTAACTATCTCGAAAGGGAAACCAATGTTGCCTCCTCATTCGCTTTGCTATATGAGACTAAAACAAATAGAAGACATTACCTATGTAGGCGCATTTATTCCAAGACACCAATTTCGCTCAAAGTGATAGCCCTAACTAGTTAGGGTTTTGGGGTCAGTTTTGGACTAAGAAAAATCGACCTAAACGTGTTATTCAACCTTTGCATGTAAACACCAATTTACTCAACTAATCATGTAATGACCCGGGTATTCACCTCCCCAACTTATGAAACGACTCGACCAATCAATCGAGAGGAATGAGTTAGCTTAGTTTGAGACTTTCTAAAGACGTATACTTATTGGAGATGGACACAATTAATCACCTTTTAATTTAAAATTTTAATATGATGGCTAACAATTGAAAATGCTGGAATAATCTTAGTCGTCCTCCCAAATCAATGAATGTCATTTACTCTTCATAACTTTCTTTTATTTTTGAATGCATCAGTTAAACTGTTTACTTTTTAACATTTACCTAATCATATTAAGAAATTACTGTACCACTATATGATTGCCACTTTTAACTGATTAACTTTTGGAATTACCACATTTAAGATTAACTTTTGGATTTCCTCAGCTTTCAGCGGTCCGTAATTCACCAAAATGCTGTCTGTCAAGATAACTTTCGACGTTCACCAGCCAACACCAGCCACTTTGCGGCTGTGCTAGTGTTAGTTTAATGGGGGTTTTGGTGTTGAGTTAGCTGCACCTGTATTAAATCAATTACCAGCCGCTATAATAGAGGAACCATCGACGGATTTATTCGCCCGTAGCAATATTCGACCTCTGCCAGCTTATTTTTTGTGGGACGAATTCTTCCATGGATCCATGGATCCCTTACAGAGAACACATAATTGTTTTATTTATTTATTTGGAACAGAAACCACTTGCCATCCCTAGACGATTTCACAAGATGACTGGAAACACCAATACAATCGAAATTTCCAATTGGCGTTTTAAATTCTGATGTTTGTTGTTGGTTCTGCTCAACTGCTAGAAAGTAAACCTGCGGCAACTTCAACAGTGAGAGAATTGTCGTTGGAGTCTTCCCCTTTACATGTAAGGCTGTAGGGATCCTCGTTGGAGAATTGTAGCGTGAAACTTGGCTAATTGGCCTCCCATCTATGTACGTAATAAATAAGTGGTTGACTCATCCTTTTTCGGGTTTTTGGTGTTCTTACCAAGCTTAATAGCAGAAACGCAAGGCATGAGAGGCAGGTTACGCACGCTATGATCTCATTCGTCCAGGCATTTGCACCCACGATAATTGAGCAAACAAAGTTTCTTTACAGTAAACGATTGTGAAACCGAATCATCATGGCCATCACGTTTTTCTCATTCTGGTTCCCACATTTGTTTTTTTCTAAACGATTTGTCAATTTACCAGCAGGCGGCGGTCACCTGTTGTGTTTCTCGTTACCATGGTGATCTTTTGTCAGATTTCGTGGGTTTGTATCAGATCTCGTGGGACATTTTTTAAGATTTGGCGGGCATTCTTTCTGCAATTTTGTGGGATCTCACTCCAAATTCGTGGGTGTTCTACCAAATTCGTGGGTGGTCTCATCCTTACCAGCGTAATCGAAGGTTTCTCCTTCAATACTCCGATCGGAAAATTTTCCTGTCTTCCGAAGATGCTCCCAAGTCTTCTGATGGGTTCGGCAGAGTACTCCTCCAACAGTCCGATTGACAACGTTTACTCTAAATCCTCCGATCATCGTTCGGCAATGTTAATGTTAAGTCCTCCGATCAGCGTTCGGTAAGGTTTACCTCATTTCCTCCGATGGACTTCGGAGAAGTTGTTTCCATGATTGCCGATCAGGTTGAATTTACTTTGATATCGATGCGCATTTTGAAAATTGTCCTCCACGTGTTAAAAAAAAATATTAATTATGCCTCAAGGAAAGAGTGGGCCACACTGCCCTGATCAAAGTTGGCGAGATGGAGAAGATTATCATCAATGCGCTTTTCCAGAGATCGAAATCCTTCAGCTAACATTTCGCAGATAAGATAGGGAAACTTATTAACAGGTAGCGCGTGAGGGATGAAGAGGCGAACCTGATTGATATGCAGTGTAATGAAGTAAAAAGGAGGGAGTGTCAGTGTTATGTGATGCAATGGTGCGAGTGGAAGGGATTCAACTGGTGAAATGCATGCGCGTGATGAGCACAATAATGTGTCCAATTATCGGTGGGACGAAATTGTTCAAGGGAATTTCGCCGATGATGAAGATGTGAGTGAGGTTTGGCAGAAATGCGATAACTCGTTAGCCAAGTTCAAAAGGAGATGGATGATGTACTGTGAAGAAAATCAATGGCGTGCTAATGTAAAGGTGGAAGAAAAGTTATGTATGAGCGTAGGAAGATAGGATTCACCGAAGTGTGGATCGTCGGGTATAAGTGATTTGAGGAATAACTCAACATGATGATGCAAGGGGGAGCGAGAGGAAAACTTGAGTGTGGCCATTTGTGCGAGGGAGAGAGCCCAAAGGTTCCAGTTACAAAAAATTGAAGGGGGGCCCAATTTCGTGTCTTGGAGAGAGGCTAAGACAACAAAATTGGGACGCTATTGTATGGGCACAACAGGTTATTGTAGCCAACCATTGCAAGTATCCTTTTGAATAATACATCAAAAAAATCACGCTTGTTTCAGGGCGCTACCCCTCATTAGTGATCAGATAGTGTTGTATGTTTTGTGTTTCACTACAAAGGGCCTAAGAAAAACATCTTAAGTTACGATTGTTGTAGCCACCTAGTGCAGGTACCCTTTCGGGTCCCCTTTCAAATAATACATCGCGGAACTCACACCTATTTCGAGGCACTACCCTCCATCTGTGGTGAGACAATGTTGTACATTTTGTGTTTCACTACAAAGGGCCTAAGAAAACATCTTAAGTTACATTGTTGTAGTGACCACTGCGGGTACCCTTTTGGGTCCCCTTTTGAATATACATCACATAACTCACACCTGTTTCAGGGCACTACTCCTCATTAGTGGCCATAAAATGTTGTACGTTCTTTGTGTCATTGCAAAGGCCCTAAGAAAAACATCTTAAGTTACGGTTGTTGTAGCCACTCTGTGCATGTACCCTTTCGGTGTAAATCCTAACCTTGTACAATACTTACTGCAAACAGATATTCCGAAAAGAACAGAAAAGATACAATGAAAAATACAAACATTACACAGAGATTTTTCCCCTGGAAACCCAAACCGGGAAAACTAACATATTTTATATTCATTCATAGTGTTACATTGTTTACAATGCAATATACATATAGGAGCCAGCGGCATCCAAAACCCTAACCCAATGACCTGGATTAGTCCAAAACCCTAATTCCTTAACCGAAAATAGAAAACTATCGACAAAAACCATGTGCTGAAAAACCACTTAAATACATGACACGTTTTTTGAGGTAAGTGTCACGTTTCCTGAGGCAGATTCTTTTTTTCCGGGGGCACTGCCCCTGGACCCCCACACGCTTGACACATACGCTCAGACACTACTAATCATGCAAAAAATATAACACATACCCAACATTCTCCCACTTGTTGTTTTCTTTGCATACATGGGGTTACAGGGTTACATAGTAAAAAATCCAGGGTAGCAATGCCCATGGATCCTCTACACCAAGAGAACTTCTCTGTGCTCACAGATTTTGTTAATGAGTCTACAAAATTCTTCAAAGTGTCCACCTTCATCAGTGATACTTTCTTTTCTTCAATCATGTCTCTCACAAAGTGATATTGAACATTAATGTGATTTGTCTTTGAATGATAAGCAGGGTTCTTCGCTAGAAAAATTGCACTCTGACTGTCACACTCTATCCTTACAGTTTGTTGTACCAACCCAATCCATGAACACAATCTTTGTAACCATACTGCTTCCTTACTTGCATGAGTGGCTGCCATGTATTCAGATTCTGTAGTTGAAAGTGCCACTACAGCCCGTCTTTTGCTCATCCAACTTATTGCTCCTCCAAATAGGTTAAACACATACTTGCTTGTAGATCTCCTATGATCCAAATCTCCATCCCAGTCTGCATCCACAAAGCCATGTATATCGACCACTCTATCCAATCCCGGTCTTCCTTCATAGCACAATCCATAGCTAGCAGTGCCACGCAAATACCTGAAAACCCTTTTTACTGTTGTCCAATGCTCCTTCCCTGGTTTTGACATATACCTGCTCAAACCTCCCACTGCATGTGCAATGTTCGGTCTAGTACAGACCATTGCATACATTAAACTGCCAACTTCACTCGCATATGGAACATGAGACATGTCCTCCTCTTCTTCATGTGTCTTGGAACACTGATCCGCAGATAACTTTACACCAACAGGAATAGAAACCTTGACTGGTTTACATTCCTGCATATTAAACCTCTGCAATACTGTCTCAACATATGTTCTTTGATTTAACTAGAGTTTCCTCTTTTTTCGATCTCTTTTAATTTCCATGCCCAAAATGAAATTTGAAGCACCAAGATCCTTCATGTCGAATTTAGAGCACAACTGAGTTTTCACATCCTGGATAATCTCCTTGTTGTTTCCTATCAGCAACATGTCATCCACATACAAGACCAAATAAATCAAATGATCACCAATTAATTTAGAATACACAGAGTGATCCTCTTTGTTTCTTGTGAAGCCAAGTCCCAGCATATAAGGATCAAATTTTTGATACCACATCCTTGGTGATTGTTTTAAACCATACAGAAACTTTTTCAGCTTGGATACCAGCTCCTTCTTTCCTTTCACAACATAACCTTCTAGTTGCTTCATAAAGATTTCTTCTTCCAGATCCCCATGCAGGAATGTTGTCTTCACATCCATCTGTTCTACTTCAAAATCAAATGCAACAACAACAGATAATAGAAATCTTATAGAGGTTAACTTGGCAACAGGAGAAAAAATATCACCAAAATCAATTCCCTCAACCTGGGAATAACCCTTTTCTACTAACCGAGCTTTGTATTTCTCCACTTTTCCTTTTGCATTCAAATTCTTTTTAAATACCCATTTTCTGCCAATGGGCTTTCTTCCAGTTGGCAACTCCACTAGATCCCAAGCCTCATTCTTATCCAAAGATGCTATTTCTTCTTCCATGGCCATTTTCCAAAGATTTCCATCCTTTGAATCCACTGCCTCCCTGACAGTTCTAGGATCATCATCAATAATAGACAAAGCAAAATTTGAATGAAAATCAGATGGACTATACCTTTCCGGTAGCCTTCTTTCTCGATCTGATCTCCTCAATACTGGAGTGTGAGGATCTTCTTCTTATGATTCATGTTCTTCTGTAGAGTCTGATTCATCATCCTTTAAATCAAACTCTATCTTCTCTGGTTCTTTCTTACTTGGTAGGACTTCATGTTTAACAACATCCTTCATTTCTCTAAATACCACATCTCGACTATACACTACCTTCTTAGTTTCTGGGTTCCAAAGATTATAACCTTTGAGAACATCTTTATATCCAATAAAGATACATTTTTCAGCCTTCTTATCCAGCTTACTCATGTTTTCCTTTGGAACATGAACATATGCATCCCAGCCAAATACCTTAAGATGTGTGAGAGAAGGTTCCTTACCAGTCCATACCTCTTGTGGAGTCTTGTTACCCAATGTTGATGAGGGTGATCTGTTGACCAGATAACATGTAGTACCCACTGCCTCTGCCCATAATTCTTTCCCTAACTCGACACCATTGAGCATGCACCTTGCTTTTTCTATCAGCGTCCTGTTCATCCTTTCTGCAACTCCATTCTGCTGAGGTGTATATGGAGTAGTCTTCTTCCTTTCTATACCACACTTCTTACATAATTCTTCAAATTCATTCCCACATAACTCTCTGCCATTATCTTTCATCAACACCTTAATTCTTTTCTTTGTTTGATTCTCAACAAGAGCCTTAAACTCTTTAAACCTGTCAAAGACTTTAGATTTCTTCCTGAGGAAATATATCCAAGTTTTCCTCGAGAAGTCATCTATAAATGAGACATAGTACACAGATTTTCCCAATGATGGGACCACAGGTCCAAAAACATCACTGTGAACTAGTTGTAAAATTCCTTCTTCCTTCGTTGCATCAGAGGGGAATCTTACCCGATTCTGCTTCCCATATAGACAATGTTCACAGAAATCAAAATCCAGAGAGAATTTATACATACCTTCAACCATACCTTTATCATGTAGTAGTCAAAGACCCTTCTCTCTTATATGCCCCAGTCTTTGATGCCACAACATAACCTTTTCTCCAGAGACTGTAGGAGTTCTTTCTTCTTCAACTCCAATATCAGGAACAATGGAGCTATTACACCCATCACTAATAGTTCTTCCTAGCAGCTTATACATAGTTCCAAACTGAACTCCCTTCATCAACACCATTGCTCCTCGAACCATCCTGCAAGTTCCCTTTTCAAAAATTGTTTTTACTCCTTCATCTTCCATTTTGCTTACATAAATCAAATTTTTGGCCATACCTGGGATGTGAAGAACACCAGGCAGTGTTCTAATCCTTCCATCTATGAGCCTCAACTTGACCCTTGCTCTTCCTATGATTCTGGTTGTCGAATCATTACCTAAGAAAACATCACCTCCATCATACTTTTCATATTCACAAAACCACTCCCTGTGGGGAGTCATATGAATGGATGCACCAGAGTCAATCAACCATGCCTCATGATCTGCATGTGTGTTTGAAGAGGCCAAGTACACATCCCCTCCTTCTTCCTTGGAGGTATTTTCTTCTGTAGAAGAAGATTCTTGATATCCACTATTTTTCTCAACTTTGGATCTACACTGCTTCTTGTAGTGCCCTTCTTTTCCACACCTCCAACATACCCTTACAAAATTTTCGCAAGATTTAGATATACCCTTAGACTTAGATCTCCCACTTGAGAAATTATATCTATTTCTTTCCTGGGAATGTCCTCTTGAAAATAATGCATCTATGCTATGTCATTCCATATTCTTCCGTCTCATCTCCTCCGACAACAAGGATGAGACCACTTCTTCAAACTTCAAAGAAGTTGTATTACTACCTATGGCCACAACCAGACTATCCCACAAGTTTGGTAAAGAACACAACAAACTGATACATTTATCTTCATCTGAAATTTTAATCTCAACAGATACTAACTGACTTACCATAGTATTGAAGGCGTTCAAAAGCTCTGCCATCGAGTCTCCATCTCTCATCCTCAAGTTATACAAATTCTTTCTCAAGAATAGTTTATTTACCAAGGACTTAGACTAATACAACTTCCCCAACTTTTCCCATAAATCCTTGGCTGTAGCTTCCTCTAACACATTCAGTAATACTGAATCAGAGAGACACAGTCAGATTGTGCTCTTTGCCTTCCAATCCATCTTTTTCTAGTCATCTGTAAAATCTTTTGTAGGTGCAGTACCTGGATCTACCGTGATCCACTGATCTCTGTCCACCAAAAGATCTTCCATCTTGAGCTTCCACAACTCAAATTTTTTCCCATTAAAATTCTTGATCTCCATCTTCAAATTGCTTTCCATTTCTTTTCACCTGAAAAACAATACCGCAGATCTCCCATTGTAATAAGGCTTATCACAGTTCTGAGCCAAACCCTTAACCACAAAGGCATCCCCTTGAAGCCAATAAAGATTAGATACCATATGTAAATCCTAACCTTGTACAATATCTACTGCAAATAGATATTCATAAAAGAATAGAAAAGATACAATGGCAAATACAAGCATTACACAAGGATTTTTCCCCTGGAAACCTAGACTGGGAAAACCAACATATTCTATATTCATTCATAGTGTTACATTGTTTACAATAAAATATACATATAGGATCCATTGGCATCCAAAACCCTAACCCAATGACCTGGATTAGTCCAAAACCCTAATTCCTTAACCGGAAATAGAAAACCATCGGCAAAAACCATGTGTCGAAAAACCACCTAAATACATGACACGTTTCCTGAGGTAGGTTTCACATTTCCCTACGCGCCCGACGCATACGCTTAGACACTACTACTTGTGCAAAGAATATAACACATAGCCAACATTCAGGTCCCCTTTTGAATAATACATTGCATAACTCATGCTTGTTCTGGGGCACTACCCCTCATTAGTGGCTAGACAATGTTGTGTGTTTTGTTTTTCACTACAAATGGGCTCATAAAAACATCTTAAGTTGCGACTGTTGTAGCCACCTAGTGCAACTACCCTTTTGGGCCCCCTTTTGAATAATACATCACAGAACTCACGCCTATTTTAGGGTGCTACCCCTCATCAGTGGCAAGGTTGTGTTGTGCATTTGGTTTGTCACTGCAAAGGACCTAAGAAAAAACAACTTAAGTTACGCTTGTTGTAGCCACCTAGTGTCAGGTACCCTTTCAGATGCCTTTTGAATAACACATAAAAAATTTCATGCCTATTTTAGGTTGCTACCCCTCATCAATGGCTAGATAGTTTTTTATTTTCTTTGTATCACCACAAAGGACCTAAGAAAAACATCTTAAGTTACGGTTGTTTTAGCCACCCAGTATAGGTACCCTTTACAATCCCATTTTGAATAATACATTGCAGAACTCACGTCTATTTCAGGGCGCTATCCCTCATCAGTGGCCATATAGTGTTGTACTTTCTATGTCATTGCAAAGGGCCTAAGAAAAACATCTTAAGTTATGGCTGATGTAGCCACCCAGTTCAATGGTAGAGCCCTCTAAAAAAAAAAAATTGGGTTGTCTTTGGCAAGATTTTCGGCCCATTATATTATAATTCCGATTAAGGAATCTAATCCGGGTTAATGGATTAGAGTTTTGGATGTTGCAGAATCATATATACTGTATACTAAATGGAAGTTAATACAATGAGAGTTAGAGTTGTGGCTCTAAACATTTGTTAGTTTTCTCGATTAAGGGTTTCCAGGGTAAACTTATGAGTACTATATGTGAATGATATTTTGTTCTTTCTATTTTATAAAGAATTTTTGTGTGCATTGTTATATTGTAAAGGTTTAAAACCTACTTTTGGTATCAGAGTGGTTTTTGGCTTCATGGGTATGCCTTTGTTTCTAAGGGTTTTGTTATTTTGGGTTTGTGATAACCCTGGTTCAGTGGGAGCTCTGCAGTGGTGATTCTTGTGGTTAAAGAGAATGACGAGAGGTTCTCAAATTGAGATGAAGATATTTAATGGGAAAAACTTTGATCTTTGGAAGGTGAAGATATTTAATGGGAAAATATTTGAGCTTTGGAAATTGAAGATGGAGGATATTATGGTAGACAAAGAACAATGGGTCATTATGGATCCTAGTACTGCACCTACAGGTATGTTGGAAAAAGTCTAGATGAAGTTGGATAGGAAGGAAAATAGCACAATCTGGTTGTGTCTTTCAGATTCAGTGTTATTAAATGTCTTGGGAGAAGCTACATCCAAGGCCTGATGGGATAATTTAAGGTCTTTATATCAATATAAGTCCTTAGTAAACAAACGTTTTCTCTGGAAGAAATTATACCTCTTGAGGATGAATGACGGAGACTCGGTGAGCATTTAAATGCATTCAATATTGTGGTAAGTCAGTTGTTGTCTATCGACATTAAAATTTATGATGAAGATAAGTGCATTAGTTTATTATGTTCCTTACCAGATTCATGGGATAGTTTGGTTGTAGCTATTGGGAGTAATGCAACCACGTCAAATTTTTATTATGTGGTTTCATCTTTGTTATCAAAAGAATGAGGAGAAAAACCATGGATAGTCAGAGCACAGATGTATTATATGTAAGAGTATGTTCCCTAAATAGAAATAAAAATAATTCCTTGATTGAGAAATCTAAATCTAGAGGTAGATCTAAATGTATATGAAAATACTTAAGGAAATATTGGAAATGTGGTAAAACTAGGCATTACAAGAAGGATTGTAGATCTAAAAGTGTTAAGAGAGAGAAGAGATTTGATGATATTCCTTCCATAGAAGGGAATACCTCCTCAGAATAAGGATGGGATGTGTATTTGGCTTATTCAAGAACATATGTAGATCATGATATACGACTAATCAATTTAGACGATTCTTTTCATAAGAGTCCCCACATGGAGTGGTTTTGTGAATATGAAAAGTATAAAGAAAGTGATATTTTTCTGGGGGATGGCTCAACAACCAGAATCAGGGACAAGGAAAAGTCAAGTTGTTTCTCAAGGATGGAAGGATTAGAACACTCGGGATTTTGCACATTTTATCACTGATTAGAAACATGATATTTGTAAAGAAGATGAGTGATGAAGGTGTACATACAATGTTTGAAAATGAAACGTGCAAAATGGTTTGAGGAGAAATAGTGTTGATGAGGGGATTTCATAATGGAACTCTATATTGTTGGACACACCTACCACACTTAGAGGGGGGGTGAATGAGTGTGGGGATCTTTTTCCCAAAACTTCTCTCTTACACAAAAACTCCTTAGTTAACATTCAACATTTGATCATTACTCATTGTTGTCATTTATAATCAGTTAGATGTGAATACATATCAGCAACATATCATCAACAAATCATCTCCACAAGGAACACAAAGAACACGAGATGTATGTACAATTTTTCTTTTTATTATGGACTTCAATCCGGGGGTTTTTCAACAACAACTTAATAGAGTACAACTCTACAAGAGCACCAGCTCTATATGCAAGACTCAACTTACATTCTCAGCACCAACTGAGATGAGGCAACAATCCTCAACATATATCAATTTGTCAACATAAACAAGTGCATCAACCATGCACCAACATGTGCTAAACAACCTGTAATCAACATGTACCATAAACAAGTGCATCCAACCATGTACCAAGTATATACCAATTATGTTTCAAATACTCATCAACAATGACTCATCAATATGTACCAACATCATCAACTATACACCTCATGTATGTCCCAACTCATCAACTGCTTGTCTCAACCATGACTAGTTTTGGATTAGTCAACAACCCCAACTTGAAATAATCATAACTTTGTACTTGTAATGAATAAAGATATGAAACTGATACACAATGTTCTTCAATGTGTTTTATGCAATTCCTCCAAGTGGAGCTACTTGGAACCTCTCAGAAAAGGCGTTATAGCAAAAATGACATACCTTGTTGAATTCTGGCTTATTCTAGAGAGCGACCTTGTAGAGCGTGGTCCGCAAAAAATATTCATTGAATTGATATGAAACTATTACACAACATACTAAAGGTAGTACTCTAACTAAAACATTTGGTCTCACTAAATTTGGATCTGTTATGAAGAAGTTATGACGTTTTTACCCGAAACACCTATTTTTGACTAGTTTCAGGACTAGCCACAAACCCTATTTTCCACGGAGTCTAACTCCCAAAATACAACGACCCACAAGATTAATTTTTTACCACATATAATTGGGTATGTTTTCTCAATGGCATAGAAATTTCACGGTTTGAATCATTATATAAAAAAAATTATAGTGCAAATGGTGAGATAACCTGTAAATAATATACCTTAGAAAGAATCATCAAAAGAATTTATCCTTCCTTGCATTTCGGCCTTCTTTTCTTCACCTTCACTCAGAAATTCATCTTGTATATCCTTGGTTACCTTAGTCACCTATAGATCTTCAATATCCTCAAGTGTTCCACACCAAAAATGCTCAAGAAGCTCTCCATTGATCCACAAAAAGGATGATCTACACGAGACCATTGCTATCTTATTTATACTTTCATACTCTAGGTCACTTAACCCATTTTTAGGTCACTTAACCCATTTCTAGGTCACTTAACCTATTTTCCTTATTTTAGGGTTAACCACTT
>ML821469.1:122612-157450 GCA_009831015.1 Picea engelmannii
TCTTCGAAAGAAGTTGTATCATCTTAGGATGGAAGATGGAGATTCTGTGACAGAACATCTAAATGCCTTTAATACTCTGGTAAGTCAACTTGTCTCTGTTAATATTACGATTGCAGAAGAAGATAAGTGTATTACTTTGTTATTTTCTTTGCCAAACTCTTGGGATAATCTAGTTGTATAAATTGGTAGTACCACTCAATCTACATTGAAGTATGAGGATGTAGTTTCATCCTTGTTATCTGAAGAGATGAGGCGAAAAAGCATGGATGGTCACAACACAGATGCTTTATTTGTAAGAGGGCGTACCCAAGACAGGAACCCTAGTAAGCCTTCGAGGTGGAGATCTAAATCTACAGGTAGATCTAAGTCTCCAGGAAAATATTTGAGTAAATGTTGGAAGTGTGGTAAAACAGGGCATTATAAGAAAGATTGCAAGTATAAGAAGGTTGAAAAACCAAAGGGATATGATAGTACCTCTTCCACAAAGGCGAAAACCTCCACTGAAGAAGGAGGTGATGTTTACCTGGAATCTACAAGTACACATGCAGACCGTGATGTATGGTTGATCGACTTAGGTGTGTCATACCATATGACTCCTCATAGGGAGTGGTTCTCTGAATATGAAAAATACGATGGTGGTGATGTATTCCTAGGAGATGACTCGACAGAAAAAATATTGGGATGTGGAAGGGTTAAGTTGCTGCTAAAATATGGAAGGATTATAACTCTCCCTCGGGTTTTGCACATTCCAAAACTAGCCAGGAGCCTAATATCTGTAAGCAAGATGGATGATGCAGGAGTGGATACTATATTTGGAAAGAACACTTGCAATATGGTACGAGGAGAAATGGTGTTGATGAGGGGATTTTGGTGTGGAACTCTATACAAGTTGTTGGGAAGCACTTATATTAATGGGTGTAATAGTTATGTTGTCCTTGAGAAGAAAAATAAATAAGACAAGACCAATATCATCCCTAAAAAGAAGACCATGATGTGGCATCAAAGACTAGGGCATATTGGAGAAAAGGGCCTTTGAACACTACACGGTAAAGGCATGGTTGGAGGTATGTCTAATTGCACTCTGGATTTTTATTTCTATGAACATTGCATATATGGTAAACAAAATCGAGTAAGATTACCATCTGATGCTACAAGGGCAAAGGGGATATTAGAGTTGATACACCGTGATGTGTTTGGACCTATTCCTGTTCCATCCCTTGGTAAATATGTTTATTATGTTTCATTCATAGATGATTTTTCAAGGAACACATGGATTTATTTTCTTAGAAAGAAATCTGAGGTATTTGATAAATTTAAAGAGTTTAAGGCTTTGGTAGATAATCAGACAGAGAAGAAAATATAGGTATTGAGAACAGATAATGGTGGAGAATTCTACGGAAATGAATTCAAAGAATTATGTAAGAAGTGTGGTATAGCAAGGTAGAAGACTACTCCATACACTCCCCAACAAAATGGAGTTGCAGAAAGGATGATCAGGACACTGATGGAAAAATCAAGGAGCATGCTCAGCGGTGTCGGGCTAGGACAAGAATTCTGGGCAGAGGCAGTGGGTACATCATGTTACCTGGTCAATCGATCACCTTCATCAACGTTGGATGATAAAATTCCACATGAGGTATGGTCTAGAAAGAAACCCTCTCTTCAACATCTTAGAGTGTTTGGTTGTGATGCTTATGTACATGTTCCAAAGGAAAATAGAAGTAAGCTGGATAAAAAGGCTGAAAAGTATATCTTTATTAGTTATAAAGATGGTGTGAAAGGTTATAAGCTTTGGAACCCAGAAACCAAGAAAACTGTTTACAGTCGAGATGTTGTTTTCAGGGAGGTAAAAGAGGTGTCCAAACAGGAATTCCTACCAACACAAGACGAACCTAAGAAAATAGAGCTTGAGCTGGATGATGAAAAATCTGAATCATCTGAAGAAGAGGAAGCAGAAGCAGAAGAAGAAGAACCTCATATCCCAGTATTGAGGAGATCAATGAGAGTTAGAAGGCAACTAGAAAGGTATAGTCCAACTGATTTTCGTTCCAATTTTTCTTTATCTATTGCTAATGATGATCCCAGAACTGTCAGGGAAGCAGTGAATTCAGAGGATAGTAAACTCTGGAAGAAGGCCATGGTTGAAGAAATGGATGCCTTGGATAAGAATGAGGCATGGGATATAGTTGAGTTGGTAGCTGGAAGAAAATCAGTTGGTAGCAAATGGTTGTTCAAGAAGAAGTTTAATGAACAAGGTAAAGTGGAGAAATACAAATCTCGGTTAGTAGCAAAAGGTTATTCCCAGATAGAGGGAATTGACTTTGGTGAGATTTTTTCTCCTGTTGCTAAGTTAACTTCTATTAGATTTATTTTATCTATTGTTGTTACTTTTGATCTTGAAGTGGAACAAATGGATGTGAAGACAACATTCCTACATGGAGATCTGGAAGAAGAAATCTACATGAAGTAGCCATAAGGGAAAGAAAGAGTTGGTCTGTAAGCTAAAGAAGTCACTATATGGTCTGAAGCAATCACCTAGGACGTGGTACCAAAAGTTTGACACATACATACTTGGATTGGGATTTATAAGAAGCATGGTTGATCACCGTGTATATTCCAAGTAGGTTGGTAATCACTTCATTTATGTAGTCTTGTATGTTGATGACATGTTGTTGGTAGGAAATAACATGGATGTTATCGAGGAGGTGAAATCACAGCTATCCTCCAAATTTGACATGAAGGATCTCGGTGCTGCTAACTTCATTCTGGGAATGGAGATTAAAAGAGATCATGCAAACATGAAACTCTGGTTAAATCAGAGAAAATATGTCGAGACGATATTGTAGAGGTTTAATATGCATGGAAGCAAACCGGTCAAGGTTCCTATTCCTATAAGTGTAAATTTTTCTGCAGATCAGTGTCCCAAGGCACAGGAAGAAGAAGAGGACATGTCCCATGTTCTGTATGCCAGTGCAGTTGGCAGTTTGATGTATGAAATGGTTTGTACTAGACTGGACATTGCACATGTAGTGGGAGTTTTGAGCAGGTATATGTCAAAACTAGGGAAGGAGCATTGGGCAACAGTCAAGAGGGTTTTCAGGTATCTTCATGGCACCACCAGTTATGGATTGTGCTACCAAGGAAGACCAGGATTGGACAGAGTGGTGGACATACATGGATTTGTTGATGTAGACTGGGCTGGAGATCTGGATCACTGGAAATCTACAATTGGGTATGTGTTTAACCTATTTGTAGGAGCAATAAGTTGGATGAGAAAAATATAGGCTGTAGTGGCACTCTCAACTACAGAAGCTGAATACATGGTAGCCACTCATGCAAGAAAGGAAGCAATATGGTTACAAAGATTGTGTTCAGGGATTGGGTTGGTACAATAAGCAGTGAGATTAGATTGTGACAGTCAAAGTGAAATATTTTTGGGAAAGAACCCAACTTATCATTCGAAGACAAAGCATATTGATGTTCAGTATCACTTTGTGAGAGACATGGTTGAGGAAAAGAAGGTGTTGCTAGAAAAGGTTGACACTTTGAAGAATGTTGCAGATTCATTGACAAAGTCTGTGAGCACAGAAAATTTCTCCTGGTGTAGAGTAACAATGGGCATTTTTTCCCTGGATTGTTGACTAAACAATCCCCTGGACCCCTGGATGCAAAGAAAACAACAAGTGGGAGAATGTTGGGTATGTGTTATTTTCTTTGCATGTGTGTGTGTGGGTGCGTCAGATATGAAAACTGTGTTTGAAAATCCCTCGCAGTAGTGCTTTGTTTTTGTTTTGTGTGCTGGGCTCTTTCCTAGGGGGGGGCAGGTATGGCCCCCCCTTGGTTACGCGCAGCATTCGAGGCAATGCCCCGAAATTGTTTTTTGGGCGTTTTTTTCTATTTTTAGCGGATTTTGCTATTTTTAGCGGTTTACTAAAAATAATCCTGGTTTTAGGGATTAGGGTTTTGGTATCTATGGAATACCTAAAAACATTGTATATATTGTATAGTGAATGGTGAAATTCGATATAATGAGTATAAGAAAGATTTTCCCGGTTGAGGGTTTCCTGTATAAATCTCTGTGTACTATGTGAATGAGCCATTGATTAAATTCTATTTTGCTTAAGAATCTATATGCATTGCTTTACTTCACAGGTTTAAAACTTACACATTGTTGGGTTTGGGCCAATACAAAATGACTTTGAACTTGCAAGGATCTATTTTAATCTCTCCTCCTCCAACAATATGTCCCAAGTAAATAAGTGAGGTCTTTCCAAACTCACATTTAGACATCATTAAAAAAAACATTCTTTCTTCAGGACATCTAAAACTTGTTTTACATGCATAACATGCTCTTCGCGATATTTTCTAAATATCAAAATGTCATCCAACTAGACAATTACAGAATCATCAAGAAATTGCCTTAAAACATCATTCATAACTCTCATGAATGTAGCAGGAGCATTACAAAGCCCAAATAGCATGACCATCCATTCAAACAAGCGTTTCTTTCTTTTGAAAGTTGTCTTCCATGTATCTCTTTCAACAATCCTAATATGATAATATCCACTTCTCAAATCCAACTTAGTAAAATACTTATCATCTTTCAATTGATCAAGAAAATCATCAATTCTAGGAAGAGGATAACGATTCTTTACCATAATATTGTTCAAGGCTCTGAAATATACACACATGTGCCATGTATCATATTTCTTTGGTACCAAGACAATTAGTGACCCACATGGCAATGTTCTTGGCATGATAACCCCTTTTTCAAGCAACTCTTGTTTTTTTTTTTAATTTCAACATTTTCCATGACTGACATCCTGTACATACCAATGTTTGGAAGAGGATAATCTTGCTGCAATTGAATCTCATTTTGGATACCCCTTTTAGGAGGAAATCCTTTTGGTTCCTGAAACATCTCATCATATTGGTTAAAAACCTCATATAAATCAGATTTTAACTTTGCATCAAAACCTTGGAAATCTTCTTTTTCAACATTGTCCTTGGGTTTGATCATCAAGAGTACAAAGTTCTTACTAGCATTGACTAATCTCTTCATTTGTCCAGCATTTACAAGTGACAAATTCAACTTCTTTGTATGTTCTCTAACAATGTACTCAACTCTATTTTTAAACAATTGATATTTGTTTTCATGACGATGAAATAAGGCTCTCCTATCATATAAATATGGGCTTCCCAACACAATACCACAAATATCCAATGGAATAACATCAAGCTCTACCTCATCTATAAAGTTTGTAGTGATGGAAAATATAATTTTACATCTTCTTGTCACATGAAATTTGGCATTGTCACATATCCATCCTAGAGGATATGGTTTAGGATGAGGATTAGTTTCCAAATGCAATTTCTTAACAATGTCTTTAGATATGAGGTTTGCTTGAGATACAGTATCAAAAAGAGTATCTATATTGGTATGCTTTGAAATAAAACTTATGTGGGAAAACATTATTCTTTCTTTTTCATGTTGAGTTTCATTGAGGCTACTACTTGAATAATTAGTACTTGCAATAGAATCCTTACCTTGAAAACCCATGGCTATGATTTTTGTTTCATCTCCCGAATTAGAACCTCAATGATGTTGTGTAGTTGCAACAGTCTTTGGTTTAGTTTTGTTTCTTAACTTGTTGGGTCTCTTTTCAGGATGAAGTTTCCAACAATGGTATTCATCAAGTCCATCTTTTGAACAATGTTTACATGTGAGTTTTTCTCCCTCTTTCCTGACTGAAGCATTTTTCTTTCCATTTCATTTGAATTTCTCCTTTCCTTTGTCTCCATTATAAATTGTCTTCTTGTTTCCCTCTTGAGGTTCATTCCTCCCTCTTGCTTCCAAATGAGTTTCCTGTACACAAAATTCATCTAGATTTGTAGGGATAAATAGAAGTATTGTGTGTCTCAAGTAGCTATGAAATCCTCCAATGTATTTGAGTAAAGTTTCTTGAGAAGATAAATCTATACCCAAAATCAAAGATCTTCTTCTAAATTCTTGAGTGTAGCTTTTCGAACTTTTCCCTTTAGCTTGTTGAAAATTTTGGCAATCCATAATATCTTTCTGCATGTATGTTAATGGATAAAATTGCCTTTTAAGTAGAACAATAAACTCATTCCAAGAGGATAAAACTTTACCATGCTTTTTCATGTACTCTTGAGTCTTGGCTTCCCATAAAATGAGTGTTGCATTTTCCAATTTAAGAGAAGCAAGTTGAATCTTAGTTTCATCATCTTTGATTCTTTGTATCCTACAATACACTTCAATATGATGAATCTAGTTATCCAATTTCTCATCATTTACCTCTCCATTGTACATAGTAAATTCAGACTTAATATCAAGTTTAAGAAAAGGATTTTGTGGAGGAATTTTACCATGTTCTTTTGGAGAATTTGTAGGTGGTTGTGAAATGGTAGAAGAAGTGGAAGATGGAGGTGAAGGAGGTGGAGTATCACCATTCCCTCCATTTCCTTTTGTATATTTATCACCACTATCTCCATTACCTATTGGAGGATTTGAGATTTCACCTTTCAACCTTGAATTCCTTTCTTCAAATAAAAATTTCACCATTTTTGTCATATCATAAAAATATTTTATGAAAGTTTCATCTTTTGAAGTAATATTTTCATGACTCTCCTTGAACCTTGAGGTGAATTCCTCCTTGAAATTTGAGGTGAATGTAAAGTTCTCCTTCTTGAAAGTTTAGAACTTGGCTCTACAAGTTGACCTTATCCTCTTGTGAGATTCAACCTTCTAAGCATAAGAAAATGAACACTTGCAAACAATCAAACCTTCAAAAACCTTTGCTCTGATACCAACTTGATATGAAATGCAAAAGGCCCGTGTGTTCAAATTTGCAAGTGAAATAGTTATGTGATTTAGGCAATTGGATCAATTTGCAAACACATAAACTTAATGAGTTTTTTTCACTTAACATGAGAAGCATAAACAGACATGAACAACCATAAAAAATAATCACATAATACAACAAAAGGATAAAAGAGTTCACCCCTCTCTTGGGCTACATATCCTGGTCCAGATTCCAATGGATCATTTTCATTATATCCTCAAAGTTTCAAAACCAATGCTTTACAATGCTCAAAATGAAAAAAAGATGGCTTCAATGGCTCCAGAATGTCCAAAAACCCCTAGCTGGGCTCTTCCAACACATGGTTTGGAAAAAAAAATGAGACGAGTACACTTCCTAGAAGTTTCTCCCAAATAGCTTGTTGTACCTACTCGCCAAAACACACCTAGAGTGACCAAACCTAGCTCACCACTCCCAAAACCTGGATCCATGTGCAATTTGGGTCATGGGTAAGATTGTCGCACAGTTAGCAAGATAGGCGCCTAAATGGGAGAAGGTCATCGTCGCGTGGCCCCCTAGGTGGTCGGGTGTCGACCTTAATTTCCACACCCGTCGACTAACCGTTTGGATCCTCGCATTGGTCGTATTGAATGGTGTATGGTGACCAAGGGCTCAGGCTAAGCCTTGAACCGAACTCCGCCCATAATAACATTCAATACAAGTTTAAATAATGGATTCAAAATATACATGTTAAGAGCCATCATAGGTGGGCTGGTAGCCCAACCTTTGCCAAGAATTTCCCACAAAGGTTGAGGGTTCAACCCCAGAGGACTCCATAAAATTTTAAACCATGAAACCAATAACGGGGTGCCACATGGCGACCTCTAGCTGGGCCACATGGCACCTTTCTATTCTCCTTCCAATATGACATGTGTTAGCCATGGATTGGTCCATGTAACCCTTCCAACTCAACACTTTCCACATCATCATCTGTCAACTCATCCTCTACCACATCATCCGTACTGTTGTACGGTCATCAGACATGTGGACTGTATGGACTACATAGTCAACATTTTTTTTTTCTTTTTTGGAAAAGTGGATAGAACATGATATCTCTTGCATACGATCTTCATTTGAGCCTGTTCAAGTTGCATTGGGATCGTGAGGACGATATCTACACAATGAATCCTTTTTTGAGTAATTTTGAGCGCTTTTATTTTTGAGAGTTTTTTTAATCCCCTAGATCAGTTCCGTACAACAAGTCAGGATTTGTCAAGTTGGTATGTAGTTGTACTTCTCTCAATGAGCCATTATCCCTATTATGGGAGCCTTGATTTTAGCATAATAAAATCATTCTCAGCACTAGTTTTCCCTTCGGGGTTTTTTCAGGGGTATCTACCCAAATATATTAGTGTTTATGTGTGCTTGATTTGGTTTCCTTATTTATGCTTTCGTTGCTTGTTTAGTTGAATACTTAGTGTTTTTTAATTTAATATGTGATTTATTTGGAATTAACTGTCATGTGCTTGTGTAGGAGTGAATTTCAACATGTTATCAGAGCATACCTAGGGTTGAAAGAAATTTCAACATGGCATGAGAGCTAGGTTCTCTTATGGGAAGCCAGATCTCAAATCCATAACAGATATGTAACCAACAAGTAGAAATCGAAGGATTGATTTCAGGCAAACAACAATACTCGGCAAAACATGTGTTTTTACAATTGTACATAAGTATACACATTTCATAGTAGGAACAATCACATACATACACGGGCTGTAGTGGTGATAGTCACATACATACATAGATCTATTTAGTAACAATCATGTACATATTGGTACAGGTCAATACATGGGAAATTTTCAACAAGAAGTTATTTCCAAGGTAGTTTATCAGGCCTTAGGGATGGAAATAACATTGTTGAGAGATGAAGGTAGGTTGGATATGTTATATGGTTAGGATTGGTATGTGTTATATTTTTTGTGTCCATTTTTGGGCAGTTTTTCGGCACATGATTTTCGCCGATGGTTTTATGTTTCTGGTTAAGGAATTAGGGTTGTTGACTAATCTGGGTTATTAGATTAGGGTTTTGGATGATACACGATCCTATATGTATATTGTATTGTAAATAATGTATGATGTGAATGAATATAGAATATCTTGGTTTTCCCAGTTTGGGTTTCCAGGGGAAAAATATTTGTGTAATGTGTGTATTTTCCATTGTATCTTTTATGTTCTTTTATTGAAAATCTATTTGCAGTAAATAATTGTACAAGGTTAAAATATACATTTGGTATCAAAGAAATTATTGGCTTCAGAGAGACACCTTTGTGGTTAGGGGTTTGGCTCAGGATTGTGATAAGTCTTGTTACAGTGGGAGATCTTCGATATTGATTCTTCAGGTGAAACGAGATGGCGAGCAGTTCGAAAATAGAGATCAATAAATTTAATGGGAAAATTTTTGAGATGTGGAAGATAAATATGGAATATTTTTTTGTAGACAAAGATTAGTGGATCGCGGTGGATCCAGCTACTGCACCTACATGAACTTCAAAAAATGACTGGAAAATGTTGGATTGGAAGGCGAAGAGCATAATCTGATTGTGTCTCTTAGATTCAGTATTATTGAATGTGTCAAGAGAAGCTATAGCCAAGGAGTTATGGAATAAGTTGGGGAATTTGTACCAGTCTAAGTCTCTGGTAAATAAACCTTTCCTATGGAAGAAGCTATATAACCTGAGGATGAGATATGGAGACTCTGTGACAGAGCATATGAACACCTTCAATACTATGGTAAGTTAGTTATTATATATTGAGATTAATTTCAGATGAATATAAGTGTATCAGTTTACTGTGATCTTTACCAGACTTGTAGGATAGTCTAGTTGTGGTCATAGGTAGTAATACACATACCTTGAGTTTCGATAATGTGGTATCATCCTTGTTTTTGAAGGAGATGAGATGGAAGAAAACAGAAGGACAGAGCACATATGAATTATTTGCAAGAGGATGCTCCCAAGAAATGAATAGATCTAAGTCCTCAAGTGGGAGATCTAAATCTCTCGGAAATTTTGTAAATGTATGTTGGAGATATGGAAAAGAAGGGAACTTCAAGAAGCAATGTAGATCCGAAAATGTTGAGAGAGTGAAGGGATTTAATGTTGCTCCCTATACATGAGAAAATAACTCCAAGGAAGAAGGAGGGGATGTGCACTTGGATTATTCAATCACACATGCAGATCATGAGGCATGGTTGGTTAACTTAGGTGCATCTTTTCATATGACTCCCCACAAGGAGTGGTTATGTGAATATGAAAGGTATGATGGAGGTAATGTTTTCCTAGGTGATGAATCAACAACCAATATCATAGGATGAGGAAGAGTCAAGTTGAGGCTCATATATGGAAGGATTAGAATAATTTATGGTGTTCTACACATCCCAGGATTGGACAGAATTTTGATTTATGTAAGAAAAATGGACAATGTAGGGGTAAAAACAGTATTTGAAACAGAAACCCGCAGGATGGTTCGAGGAGCAATGGTGCTGCTGAAGGGAGTTCATATTGGAACTTTGTATGATCTACAAGGAAGAACTATTAATGATGGGTGTAATAGTTCCATTGTTCTTGATATTGGAGCTAAAGAAGAAAAAACTCCTACAGTCTCTAGAGAAAAGGTTATGATGTGACATCAAACACTGGGGCATATCAGAGAGAAGGTCTTAGACTACTACAAGGTAAAGGTATGGTTGAAGGTATGTATAACTACTCTTTGGATTTTGATTTATGTGACCATTGTGTATATGGGAAGAAGAATTGGGTAAGATTCCCCTCTAGTTCAACGAGGGCAGAAGGAATTTTACAGCTAGTGCACAATGATGTGTTTGAACCTGTTTCGGTTCCATCATTGGGAAAATATGTGTACTACGTCTCATTTATAGATGAATTCTCGAGGAATAATTGGATATATTTCTTTAGAAATAAATCTAAAGTCTTTGACAGGTTTAAAGAGTTTAAGGCTCTTGTTGAGAATCAAACGGAGAAAATAATTAAGGTGTTGAGGATAGATAATGGTGGAGAGTTCTGCAGGAATGAATTTGAATAATTCTATAAGAAATGTGGTATAGAGAGCCAGAATACTAATCCTTATACACCTCAACAGAATGGAGTTGCAAAAAGGATGAATAAGATGTTGATGGAAAAATCAAGGTGCATGCTCAGTGGTGTCGGGTTAGGGAAATAATTATAGTCAGAGGCAATGAGTATTGCATGTTACCTGGTCAATCGATCACCATCATCAACACTGGATGAAAAGACTCCAAATGAGGTATGGAATGGTAAGAAACCCTCTCTCACACATCTTAAGGTATTTGGTTGTGAGGCCTATGTTCATTTTCCAAAGGAAAACATGAGTAATCTATATAAGAAGGATGGAAAGTGTATCTTTATTGGGTATAAATATGGTAGCAAAGGTTATAAGCTTTGGAACCCAGAAACTAAGGTTGTGTATAGCCGAGATGTGGTATTTAGAGAAATGAAAGATGTTGTCAAACAATAAGTCCTACCAAATAAGGAAGTATTGATGTTTGGACAACATTGAGAAGACATTCTCCTAGATTAATAATTAATAATATAATTATTGATTATTAAATAATATAATAAGTAATAATAATAATTATAAAATAGTTATTGATTATCCAAGGGACACATCCTTTCATGGATAGTCACCATATATTCTATATATATGGAACTCTCATCAGTGTAATAATATATTGATCATATATCATTTCATATGAAGAAAAAAAACATGGTATTAGAGATGGATAGGGCTTGACTCCCTCACGGGAGGGCCCAGGTAAATGAAAGGGAAACGAAAGCATTGAGCAATACAACTGGACTAGGCTTGATTTGCTTTGATCACTAAGCATTACAACTGCAAGTTATAGCGAAATATCGAGTCTTTATTGGAAATTTTTTATTGATTGAAATAAAAAATACCGAGAGCATGTCAAGGATTTGTTACATCTTGCTCGTGATCTTCACCGAACAATCATTATTGACAATAATCCTTTCAGGTTTTTGCAACAACCTTTAAATGTTATACCTTGCATTTTTTTTACTGGAGCACACTCAGATGACAATCAACTTTTACATGTACTCTTACCTATGTTGAAGCATCTTGCCACTCATGAGGAAATGTGCCCTGTTTTGTATGAAATATTTCACATGCATGCATGGTTTCAAAAGCGTGGCATTAGAGCATTTGAGTGGCCCTCGTGACTCGGTTTTGATTTTGGATTCTCTTTTCCTTTTTGGGTCGGAGTAAAGTTGTACTTATCTAGCGATGCAGGCATATCATGTATGTAAAGTCTAAAAATGAAATTTGGGTATCATTTCTTTCACCTTCTAGAAATTTACAAGTATGAAAATTGTTTATGGGAATTGATTCTTTCACCCACTGGAATCTACTTGGATACATGCGACCAAGTGGATAAGATGGATTTTTATGTAGACACGCATCTTGGAATTTGTATGAGATCTCTATTAAAAAAAAAGAGATTTGCATGACTGTTGGCAGCCGTTTCACATTTTTATTCTATCGTTATAAGTTGCCTACACAAGTGTTTTGGAACCCTTGATTCTCATCGCAATCTTTTGAATAAAACAACACTATTATCTTGCGCATTCACACACCTGCTTTTGTTTTCATTTTCATGACTGCAAGCTTGAAAACCTTGAATTCCAAGTCATGTCGATGGCATTAAAAATCGTCACTGGATTATTATGGTTATTCTTGTCTATGTGTTCATTGCATTTCTAATTCAATTATGGTCACACAGTTGGCAAGACACCAAAACCTTTACTCATTTAGCATTTCTTGTTGTTAATATGACTTCATTTTTATAAGATTGTGATGGTATTCTAATGATTATGATCGAAGCCTTGATGCTATATTTGAAACATTGTTTTGGTTTTAAATCATGCAAACACTATTGTTGTGCAAATATTTGGGTCAACTTACCATAGTTTTCAATAATTGTTTGATTGACATTACTTTTAACACATTGCAATAGTGAATCACCATAGCGCCATCAATTGTACATTTAGATATGACTGTTTTGCATGGGTTTATTTTGTTCCATCACCCTCGCACACTTAGGCATTAATGCCTACCTTCTATCTCGGGTTACCTCTATTGGTTTTGGAGAAGCCTGTGAGATTTCGGCCCTGCGTATACCCTGTCCAAACCCTTGAACGTTTACCCTCCTCACTGTGTGTTCCGTCCTATGGCACCTGTGGTGCGCATAGAACCTAATGGCATTCAAATGCTCTTGCTATTTGGCAGTGCTCGCAAAGACCTGCAGAATAGTGGTTGGCTAGTTTTTATCCAAAAATTTGAGGGTTTCAACCTTACGGTCACCCAACAATTCGCCCTCACATTCGACGGATGCAGGGCTAAGGTCGGAGATATCCAAGTCGAGCTAAATGAGGAATTTCTCAGCTCAGCTACAGGCTTACCAGTTAAAGGGAAAAGGTGGTTTAAGAACTCAAAAGTAGACAAAGTCCCATGGCCGCTCCTATTCACATCAAGGAAAATTGTTAGTTGTGATAGAGGTATGCCTGTCACTTCCCTCAAGCCCAGGTGGCATGATCTATTGGAAATTGTTAAGCAATTTGTGACTTGCGAAGGTCATTATGGTTTGGTATTTATTTATCATCTCAGGTTGCTTATGAATTTTATAGACTACCCTCTGAACATGCCCCACTACCTCCTACACAGCCTGTATAAAATGTCCAAATGATTTAAGTGTGAGAAGGTTGATAGCAGCCTTTTCCATCACTGCTTGATCAAAGTCATTATCGTTCATCATTTGAAGCTTAGTGGTGACTGTTGGCAAGCCTTCCTATTAAGGAATGGCTTTGCCACTCCTGAGTCTATTCAAGTGGACAAGGTTGTGGTCACTGAAACCCTGGTTGGGCCAGCCGTGCCACCTCCTACCCTTCTATCCCCTGTCAAACCCTTGAACTTCCCCAACATTGACCTACCCTATACCATGGCCGAACCGTGTGCTAAAGAAAATACTAATACCGTCAAGAGGCCTGTAAGGAAGAAAGGAAAAGGTGATACTGGTGTCAACGGTAGGGGAAAGAAGAATGCACGATGGATATCTAGATGTGCTCGGAACAAGCCCAAACAAAAATCTGACCAAAAACCTATCATTTTGAGCGAGGATTCAGACTCTGAGATTGAACGTTTCTTGACTGAGGAATACCCTTACTCTCATGGCCTCTGTTCTGTGGAACCCTACGACTATGTTTCCAACCTACCTCCATGTCTCAAGAATGATCCTAACTTCCCAGGAATTAAGATTGGCAGTGAAACTCCTGGTAACTTGAACGAACCCTCACCAGTAATGCCAAGGCCCAATCAACCACCGTGTACTCAATGCAATTCATGGCTTGAACGTTACTACATGGATGTTCCCCTGTTGCAATCTAAGATTAAATCATTAGAGGAACGAGTTACTATGTTGTCAAAGGAGAACGACAGGCTACAAGCCAACGAGAAGAAGCAAAAGACTACGAGTTCAATTGTCTTCAGAAATGTTGAGGCAACTACGGCCTTTGTCAACTCAAGGTTATCCTAACCGAGTCCTTTTTCTACAGCCCAGGTATGATTATTTCAACATTGATTTTGAATGATTTGGTTAGCCGATTGTGTTCGATCCCATTTAGTTCTGTTTGTTTAAATAGATTTAAAAACGATTCTGCTATTTTGATTTCGTTTTGAATTATGTTTACATTGAAGATTTGTTTTCTAAAATAGTATAGTTATGTTTTGATTGAACCGATTTAACACGATTTGATTTCTCTTGAATTAGTATAATGATTTTGTCGGTCCTGAGTTAGTTCGATTCATTTCTGTTTAGTTTGATTCAGAAACGATGTTGCATGCCTTGAATTAGCATAGTCGTTTGTATATGCATTGGATTCTTATCAAAGTTTGGCTTGATATAGTTCTGTTAGTTTTGAATTAAAAAAATGATTCTGTCTGTTTCAAATTGGTAATAAAAAGGTTGGTCGACAGATCACATATATCCCTGTTACCATTCGGTTAATTGACCACGATTTCGTTTGTTTCAAATTGGCATAAAAGTTTTGGTTTGTTTTGGCATGAATGATTTGATTTGCTTTCAATTAGTAATTAAAGATTTGTTTAATAGGGCGAATATATTTTTGTTATCGTTTGGATTGATTTTAAAATGGTTCTGTTTGCAAATAAGACCAGCTACAGAATCATCAGATTTTGTAGCTAGTCTTAAAATTTAGATTTTTGTTAATTTTACAAATAAAACATTATCTAAACTTGTTTATTCTTTTCCACCTACAGGTACCTACGAATTTCAATGGAAAATTGGACATGTTGTGGCAGTTTAGAACATACTTTTTGTGATATAGTTTTGTTTTAAGTTGTTAGTCATAGGCAGAAATAGAGACTCGGGAGATTGTTCCCAGATTTTTTGTAAACTGTTTTTGATAATTCCCACAGGGATGTTTTACCCTGTGGCCTTTATATACTCATTAATTTTTTTAATGAACCCATCACTCTTGGGAGAAAAAAGACTATGGATTTATGATGATACAGACTCGAATGGAAGTGGATCTTTTGTAACAGCTTTAGCTTTCAATTTATCATACTTTTGTTCAAGTTTTGTGCATTTTAATTTGTGATCAAGTTATTGACTACTTTAGATATCAAGACTTGTTACAGGTTAATGCATTGTGATTTAAATTATGTCCATGTCTGATGTATCTCAGTTTAGTACAACAATTACTCTGTTTCAATTTGATGAGTAAAGGTTTATCTTCTTCGTTAAATGAACTGTTCTGTACAAACCTTCACACAGGGATTTATCTAATTGTGATGATTTGTAAACTATAATATTGTTGTCATTTTATGTCTTATTTGTTCTTTCATTTATATTCAAAGAGCACTGTTGCTTCTTTTTTACGAGGAGCTTGTGGAGAATCTAGTGCGGGTTTCCTCCCATCGAACAGCTAAATCGAATACTGTGCATAGGACAAATAGGAAGCATTACTTCAGGTCAGTTTGTTATTTAATAGTTAATAAATTCGAGAATTGTCAGTAGTTTGGATAGATATATGGTTCAGATTTACAGTTAGGATTATTATTTTAATTGCTCAGCTTAGATAATTTTCATTTTATTCCTTTCTCATAAAAATTATAAAATAAAAAACAATAGTTTCGCAGTCATAATACAAATGATTTTGCAAATTTCGATTAAAATTTGTATTATGTAAATACTGTACATTTGAAATTAAGATTTGATTGTATTGATAGCTGAACATTTAATTTCATAGAATTATTATTGTATAATATTAGTAAGTAAGCTATATATATATATATATATTTCAGATTTGTATATAGTTTGTTGTAGTTGCTTTTTCCACTTAGATTAGTTTCTTTAGTTTAGTTTTTCTTTTGTTTTCTTAGGACTTAGATTGGCCAATGGAGCCGCTAAACCCGTCGGGGTGGATCATCCCAAACGGCTTGGGTTATTTAGACAACCCCGGACCGGATCCACTCCTCTAGTTGACGAGCGTTCATTTTATCCCATCAACACATGATAGAGTTTAAATTTCAAGGCCTTGAGGACTGTGAATGTATTAGTATCTTTTGAAATCAAGACAATATGGGTCCTTAAAAGATGATTCAGCTACAAGATTAAGTGGGTAAATGTTATTACTTTCATATCTACAATCCTAAATGAAGTGGGTCAGAGCTCAATGTTCCTTACCGTTTTTTTATCTGAACGTCTAATCTATTACAACTTTTGACCAGAGCAGTTCTCAAACATAGTTTTTCTTATTACAAGGTCAACTCCTAATCTTATGGATTCTAGAAATGGACATGAGAAGCAACGACAAACCATATGTAGTCAAGATCATGTGAATCTTATTTCAATGTGTTGATGTGCTGGTTAGTATGATGTTGTGTGTCTTTAGATAGTAGAAGTGTGCTACTAGTAGTGGTTGTGTACCATTGGCGGTGATTTTGTTTCACCAGAAAATAGTTGTTCACTACTATGGCTTGGTGCAATCGTGTTCTATTGGATGGAATTATAGTAGTTGTGTTCTACTAGATGATTTCCATCGAGACTACAAGATCTGTTGGAAGTAGTTGTGTGATATTTTTTTATCAGAGAGACTATGATAAATGATTTGAGCTACCAATGATATGGTAGTAGTTGTGTGCTACTAGTTGATTGTAGAGTAGTTAGTGGAATACTAGATGAAAACATCATGGAAAAACACCTTCCTAGTTGAGAGGGAGTGTTGATGTTTGAGGAAACATCATGAGACATTCTCCTTGGAGGGTCCTTTGTGGACTAGTAGGAGGTGATGTAGAATTCATACTGATGTGCCTCAGATAGTCAGATGAAGGAACCAAGACATTGTTTTCAAGAGGAAACCTCAATATGTATTAAGGGACATTGGCTCCATGAGGGAAACTTGATGTGTCCTGTAGAAGAGATTGGTTCCATGAGGGAACCTCGATATGTATTAGACATGTGTTCCACGAGGGAACCATGAGGTGTCTAGTATGTACATAGTTCATGAGTGAAACATGAGGTTGGATACTTTAGGATATTTGGGTGTCCAATATACATTAATGTACCCAAAGAGAAAAGGACCAAACTAGACCCTTCAAACAAAAATAATACATTTTTGGGGTACAATGAGTCTTCAAAGGCATATCGGATCTACAACCCTGGTTAGAGATAGATTGAGGTGAGTAGAGATTTTACCTTTGAAGAGGAGGTATCCTTGAATATATATGGAGGATCTCTCATGGATATTGATAGTAAGAAACAGGTAGAGATGGTTCCTTCTCCCCCTAACCCTTCAACAATTAAGAGGGAGACAATTGAGCCTATTGATCCAATTGATCCCGTCGATCATGTAGCTCCAGTTGATGTTCCCAGAAATATTGCAGTAGTTCGGAAGAGACCTGTATGGGCTCATTAGAATATGTTGGAGGTAGAAGGACATGAAACTCCTCATGGTACCTTCCGAGAGAAAAAGAAAAATTGGAGATATTTGAGATATGATACAACTATGAGCCACATCATTAATTTCGAGCCTTCATGTTATGAGGAGGCATCTAGTCAGCCAGTATGGAGAGATTCCATTATGGAGGAGTATCATTCCATCACGACAAATGATTTCTAGGATATTTTTCTGAGACGTGAGAGTCTGTAGTGAATTCCAAGAGGATCTATAATATCAAACACATAGCTGACGAAAGCATCGAGAATTAAAAATAAGAATTGTTGCTAGAGGATTCTCTCAGGTGGAGGGAATATATTATGAGGAGACATTTTGTCCTATTGCTTGATACACTTCTATTCGAATGATTATTTCCCTTCCAACATCCATGGGTTGGAGATTACATCATATGGATGTGAAGAAAACCTTTCTTAATGGAGAGATTAAGGAAGAAGTATACATCAAGAAACTAGATGGTTTAATGAAAGATGATAAGGAGTCTCATGTGTAAATGTTGAAGAAGGCCATGTATGGACTCAAGCACGCACCTCGATCTTGATATGCAAGGATTGATGGACACCTGATGAGTTTGGGATTCAAAAAAATTGTTGTTGATCACAACCTGTAGTACAAGACTATTAATTGCGAGTCTCTAATTTTGGTCCTCTACGTTTATGAGTTGTTCCTCATAGGTACAGAGAGCCTTATTGTTGAATGAAAGTATGCATTGGCGTCTGAGTTTGAGATGAAAGACCTTGGTATGATGCAATAATTCTTTGTATTAGAGGTGTGGAAGATAAATGGCGAGATATTTATGAGTAAGGGGAAGTAAATAGTTGAGATATTGAAGAAGTTTGGGATGTTGAATTGTAAGACCATGGCTACACCAATTGTGACGAATCTAAAGAAACTAAGTTTGTCTTCTTCCGGTTCTAACGAGATTGATCCAACCCTGTAGAGACAGATGATTGGATCATTGATGTATCTGGTTAACACCATACCAAATATTTTCTATGCAGTGAGTGCATTTATCCAGTTTATGAGTCAGCTAATATAGACACACTAGATTGCTGCAAAGAATGTGTTGAGATGACTATGAGGCACAATTAGAGATGATGAATAGGAAGACAATATCGGTGCAATACCTTCCTACATATGAGCAGGTTGTTGATGTTCTTACCAAACCCCTTTCCAAGACAAATTTGAAGTACTTCTGATAGACCCGGCATGGCAGAGAATTCCTCCCTCGTTGAGAGGAAGTGTTGATGTTTATATCTTCTTGAGACAATCTCTAGGTCATACTCCTCTATGACTGAGTTGAGTTAATACGTGAGGAAACATTTTCGAGAAGGAAAAAGTTGGTTTTGGCTTATAGCCCAAATGTCCCTCGTGGAGAGCACATGAGGACACGTCCCTTGTGGAGAACACATGAGGATGTGTCAAGGGATTTGACCTTGACGTCACACACTATGGGGATTTTAACCTAGTGTTTCTAGAGGGAGTAGCCTCTATAAGTCCACATGGGACTGCCATGTGTGATAAACATTCTCTAGATCATACTCCTCTATGAATGAGTTGAGTTGATCTATGATGATACTTATCCGAGAAGGGATAAGTGGGTTTGAGATTATAGCCCAACGTCCCTTATGGAGAGCACATGAGGACACGTCCCTTGTGGAGAGAACATGAGTAAATATCAATGGATTTGACCTTGATGTCACACACTATGGGGAGTTGACCCTAGTGTTTCTAGAGGGAGTATCCTTTAGAATTACACATGGGAGTTCCATGTGTGATAGAAATGTTTCTACAATTCCCCGAGTAAGCATCGAGCAGACCTTCTCCTAGATTGGGTTGCAAACCAAGGGAGATATGATACATTTATCACAAGGGTGTATTTGTGGTAAATGAGCCCAGGAGTAGTCCTTCTTTGATCATGAAAAGGAGTGATATGGAATCAAGGTACTTGAGGTGCTTTCCATGTGTCAGATAACATCGGGATGGTAATCACTCAAAAGGGTAAACCTAAGGTGAATGCCCCACATGCAGTCTTTCTCCTTAGTCATGCTGATTTGACTAGGAATGAGAAAGACTCAAGATAATAGATGTTATTACATGCAGACCCAGACTGAGCCTAATCTCAGAGAGAGCCATTTGGTTCAGAGTAAGATTCATAGGGGGATTTTCCCCCTAAATTCAGGTGGGAGAGGGACATCTCCAAGGACTGATAGACATGTATCATGAGTCTAGGACAAAGTTTGTATATTTTAGAGACATGTTTGGCATTATATAGAATGTGTCCATCGTTCAGAGGGAGTATTGATGTTTAGACAACATCGAGAATACATTATCCTAGATTAATAATTAATAGTATAATTATTGATTATTAAATAATATAATAATAATAATAATAATAATAATAATAATAATAATAATAACAATAATAATAAAATAGTTATTGATTATCCAAGAGATGCATCCTTTCATGGATGGTCACCATATATTCTCTATATATGGAACACTTAGCAGTGTAATAATATATTGATCATATTTCATTTTGTATGAAGAAAAGCAACAAGAAGAACCATAGGAGAAAGAGTTTGAGTTAAAGGATGATGAATCAGACTCTCAAGAAGAATAAGAATCGAAAGAAGAATATCCTCATACTCCATTATTGAGGAGATCGGTTTGAGAAAAAAGGATACTGGAAAGGTATACTCCACCTGATTTCCATTCAAAATTTTCTTTGTTTATTACTGATGATGATCCTAGAACTGTTAAGGAGGCAGTGGATTCATAGGATGAAAAACTCTACAAAAAGGCCATGGTTGAAGAAATGGAATCCTTGGATAAGAATGAGGCTTGGGATCTAGTGGAGTTTCCAACTGGAATCAAATGGGTATTTATAAAGAAGTTTAATGAATAAGGAAAAGTGGAGAAACACAAAGCTCGGTTAGTAGAAAAGGGTTATTCCCAGGTTGAGAGAATTGATTTTGGTGATATTTTTTCTCATGTTGCCAATTTAAATTCTAATAGATTTATGTTATCTGTTGTTGTTGTGTTTGATTTTTAAGTAGAATAGATGGATGGGAAGATGATATTCCTACATGGGGATCTGGAAGAAAAAATCTACATGAAGTATCCAAAAGGATTTGTTATGAAGGGAAAGAAGGAGCTTGTATGCAAGATGAAAAAGTCCCTGTATGGTTTAAAACAATCACCAAGGATGCGGTATCAAAAATTTTATCCTTATATGTTGGGACTTGGCTTCAGAAGAAGAAAAGAAGATCATTGTGTGTATTTAAAATTAATTGGTGATCATTTGATTTATTTGGTCTTGTATGTGGATGACATGTTGTTGATAGGAAACAACAAGGAGATTATCCAGGGTGTTAAAACTTAGTTTTCCTCTAAATTTTACATGAAGGATCTTGTTGCAAATTTAATTTTGGGCATGGAAATTAAAAGAGATCGGGAAAATAGGAAAATGTAGTTAAATCAGAGAAAATATGTTGAGACAATATTGCATAGGTTTAATACTCAGGATTGTAAACTCATTAGGGTCCCTATTCTTGTAGGTGTAAAGTTATTTTCAAATCATTGTTCCAAGACACAAGAACAAGAGGAGGATATGTCTCGTGATCCATATGCGAGTGTATTTAGTATTTTTATCTATGAAATGGTCTGTACTAGACTAGACATTGCACATGGAATGGGATTTTTGAGCAGGTATATGTCAAAACTAGGGAAGGAGCATTGGAAAACAATAAAGAGAGTTTTCAGGTATTTACGTGCCACTACTAGTTATGGATTGTTCTACCAAGGAAGGCTAGGTTTGGATAGAGTGTTGGACATACATGGCTTTGTGGATGTAGACTGGGCTGTAGATATGGATCGTAGAAGATATACAAGTGGGTATGTGTTTAACCTATTTGGAGGAGAAATCATTTGGATGAGAAAAATACAGTCTATAGTGGAACTTTCAACTAAAGAAGTTGAATACATGGAAGCCACTCATGCAGGCAAGGAAGTTGTATGGTTACAAACATTGTGTTCAGGTATTGGGTTGATACAACAAGATGTAAGGATAGATTGTGACAGTCAGAGTGCATTTTTTACGGTGAAGAACCCAACCTATCATTAAAAGACAAAGCATATTGATATTCAATATCACTTTATGAGAAACATGGTTGAAGAAAAGAAGGTGTTGTTGATGAAGGTGGAATCTTTGAAGAAAGTTGCAGATTCATTAAAAAAATATGTGAGCACTGAGAAGTTCTCTTGGTGTAGAGGATCCGTGGGAATTGTTGCCCTGGATTGTTGACTATGTAACCTTGTAACCTCTTGTATGAAAATAAAACAACATAGGATAATGTTGGGTATGTGTTATATTTTTTTGGAATTTTGTTTGCGTCCTTTTTGGGTTGTTTTTCGGCACGTGGTTTTCGTCGATGGTTTTCTATTTCTAGTTAAGGAATTAGGGATGTTTACTAATACTTGTTATTGGGTTAGGGTTTTGGATTCTACAGGATTCTATATGTATATTGTATTGTAAACAATGTATGACAAGAATGAATATAGAATATGTTAATTTTCTCGGTTTGGGTTTCTAGGGGAAAAATCTCTGTGAAATGTGTGTATTTTCCATTGTATTTTTTATGTTCTTTTATTGAAAATCTATTTGCAGTAAATAATTGTACAAGGTTAAAATCTACATGATATTTATATTAAAAAAAATATACATTCTTTGGGAATATTTTAGAATATGCAGAGAAACATTTTTTTAATTTCAAAAGTATATGTCATGATTTCAACCTCATTGAAGACAATGTTACATGTCGATTATTTTTAAAAAATCTGGGTGGAGATGATCTTGAATGATATGCTTCATTACTACCTAAATCCATTACCAGTTTGGATGTGTTGGAAAATTCATTTGCAGAAAAGTTCATCCCGAGAGTGCACTCCTATGTTTGTGTTGATGCTTTCAATGTTGTTTCCCACCCACCCTCTCCCATATGGACACATTTAAATGAAGTGACTGACTTGGAAGAAGAGTCCAATAAAATATTGGAATATTTTTCTGAATCATATCATATGGCTGAAAATGAAAATAAGAATTATGATTTGCAAGAGCAAGACTTCAACCTCTCATACACTCCATATGAATATATTTCAAGCAAAAATTTTGATAATGAAATTCAAGAGCCTCCCCCAAATGAACAAGAATATTTCATTCTGGCAACAAATGATGAAGGGCGACACAAGCATTGGTTGCAAGAATATTTTTTGGAATAAATGAATCTTGAGAAGAATGACTAGCAATATTTGCATTCCATAAAGGAATGAATTATTTCAAAAAATTGTCAATGAATCAAGAATTTTGGATGTAGTCATAAATGAGGAAAATCATGAAAGCATTCTCGCATTGGAAATTCCTCATCCAATCAAACATAGAATCACTCTTTAGCAACCAAGATTTGATTTCATTGAATCATGGTTCCAAAGAATTATTAGCGAAGTAGTGCAATCGGATCCTCAACACACATGGTTCGGTTTTTTTCCAATACACATTGAGAGTGCCCATGATTCATTGGTACAAGCCCCAATATGTTTCATAGTTCTGGATTTCATTCCAAAAATCAGTTGGGTGCTTAAATGGCTCCATTTGAAATCTACCTACACCTAAAAATTCCCCTTTCTTCCAAGTAAGATAGTGTAGGTAGATCTTGTTTGTATATAGTTTTCTGCTTGAGTTCAAGTTTTGCACAATAAGGAAGTCACTATATGGAAATGACATTTCAAGATAACTCCATGACAAAAAAAAAATGGAAGAACCTATTTTGAATATGAATCCATATCCCAATAGAGAGGGTAGTTGGTTTTTAGATTTTGGGTTCTCAATAACCCATAGGTGGTCATTGTTGGTCTCTAAAGATGTCCTAAAAAAACCTTAGTTTAATATTAATTTATCAACCTAAGGATTCGTCTTTTGTTTCAAGAATATCAGCAAAGTCTATGCAGATAGCTATAGAGGCTAAAATCACGTAGTTAAATAAAATATGAGTTTATCGACAATCAAGTTCCTCACATGTTCACTAAAGGTTCTGAAACTAAGATATTACTTAACATAATTGAAATCTGATTAATAACATTCTATGAATTAAAGTAATTAACTAATCTCTTGAATTCATCTTCTAAGAAGAAATAATCTAATCTAGGAAAATATTTGCAAAACTAATCTATCAACTATTAATCAGCTTGCTTGAAAAGAAACGATGAATTACTATATCTATGAAAAGGAACAACAAATGTAACATAATCGAAAGGAACAACAAATATAATCTAATTGAAAGGAACAACAAATCTAATCTAATCGAAAGGAACAACAAATGCTAATTTAAGCAAAAGGAACAACAATTGCTAATTTAAGCAAAAAGGACAACAAATGCTAATTTAAGCGAAAGGAAAAACGTGTATGAAAATGAGAGGAACTGTCAAGAAGTAAACCATAGCAATGGAAACTGGAATAACAATCAATAAAATTTAGATGAAACACCTATCTTTTGTAAGAAAACAATATAAAAGCATCAACACACTCATGCATTCATCTTAACTATTGCAAAAGAGATTTAAATCACAAAACGGAAATCAAACTGATACAATTATAGATTGAGACAGTAACACCTTTAGATTGGGCCCTCGGTCCTCAAAAGCAGTGCTACTAGAAACTCAGTATGAAAGAATGGGGAAAACACCAAAATCTTCTATTAATTCCATGACTGATACAACATTTACAAAAGACGGCTTTCACAGAGCAATTCCAATTTTGGATGCTTAGATAAGATTCTTAGATGATCCTTTCCATTATTCATTACCCTCTATATATTAGAATGATATTGTTAAATTAATCTATCTTGAGGATCGAGAGATCCTCAAGATCGCTTTTACTATTTATAAACTTACAAAATAGAGAATCAATCTTTCTCAAAACTGCTTTGTGCCTAATGTCTTCAACCTCCAATAGCCTATGCATATTCAAAACCTCCTTAGCTATCTTGGGTTTGACAATATTTATCCATTCCTGCAACAAAATCAAACAATTCCAACCAAATAGTAGAATTTATCTAATATTACTCAATAATATTTCTAGAAGACATTTTAATCATTTCCTATCCTAATTATCCCTAATTAACAGAAAAGTCAATTAAGATTATATCATAAACCATGAGAATAAGGAGGATATTTGTACCTTTTTCACAACTCAACATACCCCCCAGATTACCTTCTTGCACGTCCTCATGCAAGTTGAGATATTACATGTAAAGCAATGATTCTGTAAGGGAGAGAGGTTGATTCACCAGGTTCCCTGATCCCTTTCTTGCGTTTGAGCTCTCCAAAATCAACTTCTTCCATTTTTCTATTAATTTGATAATCTCTTTGGTAATCCTCTGGAGGAACCAAATGAAAGGGGGACTATATTTGCACCCAATCTAGGCAGGTCCTTCTTCCAAGATCATTCTAGTACACCTTTCCACTCTGAAGGTAACTGCAAATTTTTTTTGAAACCAAAGGGTTCCCTACTCTTGAATTCATTTGGGGAGGCATCCCATCTTAATTTGGAAGAAGAAAGATCTTTTTGTTTAAGTTCCCTAAAATATGGTAGGCCTGATCATATAACCTATTGGTGGATAGGGGATAAAGAGTCTACCACACCTTCCCTATTCATAAATGTCCCATGTTGCATGATGGCTGGGAAGGATTTTGGAGGTTCCCCTCTAATCCAGAGATCTAGCCCAGTTTCCCTTTTCAGGAAGGTCTTGTGTGCTTTAGCCCACCTAACTTGGTTTTTGGTAAAGGAAAGGAATTCTTGAAACTGTATGTCCCCAATAAAAGGACCAGGGTTCTCTTTCCTTTTATCTTCCAAGATGAAGTTGTGGAGGTATATCTCACATAGAAAGTATTTCACTTTCTCTTCCTACTCTCTAAAACATGAAACTGTTGATATTATGGTAGCTACGAGAGGCATTTACCTCCATGTGTAAACCTGATGAGAATAGAATATTCTGGGAAGCAAGAAGAAACCCTAATGAGTTAGCTAATAACCCTAGAAGACATGTCGGCTCAAGAGGATAATTTGTATTAGTTTATTAGCCTCCAAGAGAAGAAGTCGGCCAGAAGAAATAATATATATTGAACAAACAGATACCTAGAATGAGAAGTCAACCCAGACAGTTTGCCAGAATTAGTATAAATACAGAAGGCCAGTCTTCATTCTGGTAGGGCATTCCCATAATTGCATAGCAACACTTGTGCACACTGTAGTTGCCCAGTTTGTGTGCAGGTTTGGAGGAGAGCTACCATTACAGCTGCTGTAGCTAGTAGATTACGCTTTGGCTTGGACTATCTCTTGGTTAGGGTTTGGACTATATTATCATCTCTTGTTTGATGTGCTATCCTTAGGGAAAGGTGCACTGCCCTTTGTTTGGCTATCTTTCCTAGGGTTTGCTTCCAAAATGATTCTTATTCAAGGTTAAGGTGCTCGGAGGATGGCTTCGGCCTATGGTTGGGTAAAAATAGTGATATTGTTGATGGTAAAATGAGCACATCTATTCATATTCTAACAGGTTATGGGCCCACACCTCCTTCATTCATTCTAACCGTTGGAAGGAAGCATATCCATAAGGATATTAAGCTCATTGAAGAATTGCCTCTAGGGTTTCTAGAAGGAGCAGTCACCAAATCACTGTCGCTAGGGTTACTAGAAAGTGCAATTGCAGAAACCCTAATCCTCTCGTTGAGGCACCTTAAGTGAAGAGATTGACCTAATTTATAGATAGACAAGTGTGCCCTAACCTAGTGCATCTCTTGGTACTCTCAGCAATCCAAGACGTCAAGTTTGAGTTTTTGGTCAAATCTAGGGTTGACCAAGTCAAAGCAGCCATGACTTACTCTATGAAGTCAGAAAACAAGTTATATGGAGTTTCTAACTTTCGAGCGTGGAAGACAAGAATTGAACTCATCCTTGCCAAGAATAAGGTGTTGGATATCGTGAAAGGAAAGATCGTGAAACCAAAGTTTGAAGAAGGAAAAGAGAAAGAACCGCAGAACGTTGCAGTTATGGAAAAGTTCAAAGACGGTGACATCAATGCCATGAGTATCATAGTGGACCCTATAAAAGACCACTTGATACCCTACATCTCCCATCTTGACTCATCAAAGAAGATGTATGATGCCATAAGAAACCTCTTCTCAGTCAGAAACATTGGACAAGTAATGAGTCTGAAGAATGAGCTATGTGACATGAAGATGAGTGATGATGACATCATAACGTCATACTTTGTGAGAATCTCCCAGTGAAGAGATCAACTACAAGCTATTGAAGAGATCATTTCAGAGAAGAAATTGGTAAACATAGTACTCAATGGTCTTCTAAGACATGGGAAGCATTTGCCACAATCATGAACACAAGGAAGGAGTATCCTACATTTGAAGGACTTTGGACTTGATGTGCTCAAGAAGAATCAAGGATCAGTACAAAAGAGAAACCCCAAAATAAGTACAATGATCAAGCCTTTACAACAAGATTCAATAATTTCAGGAACAAAAGGAAGTTTAGTTCAAGGAAGAAGCCAAATCAAGAGAAAGACATGTTAGAAATACAATGCTTCAATTGTCAAAAGTATGGTCACTAGAAGAATCATTGTCCCAGGCTAAAGAAAAGGAAGGGGACACACGAAGCATCAATTGCCGAAGAAAAGGAACCTACAAAGAAGACCAAGCAGGATAAAACATACTTCTTCTTCTAAGACAAGGTAACAATACTCTTCTTAGTTTTTGTACATATCTTGTTTGCATAGTCTCTATACATATCTTGTATATCTATCTCTTAGAAGATAATATGTTCCAATAAGAACTATACCTATGGAAGAACAAACAAGATAAGGATTTCTATCATTATAGAAGTCAGATAATACACATGAAAGGATGAAATACATCAAACAAATCATGTGGAAGTTATTACAAGTTAAGCCTAAATCAGAATCAATCTTGAAGAAACGTAGAAGAAGCAAAGGCAGAAAGAAGTCAACAATCAAGAGGAAATTGGAGAAAGACTTATGACACTTTTCATAAGAAAATAAGCATGCAGACGAAAGCCTGGACTCTGTTAGATGGAGGGAGCCGATTATATATTTCCAAAAGAAAAACATGAACTCATACATGAAGAAAGGATTAGGAGGGAGCTAATCCTATGATCCATTGAAGATGATAAAGTATATATCCATGGTAGCATCCATGAAAGCCAGTACGTGTTCAGTTTGACCTTAGAAGAAGTCTTCTTCGAAAAGAATCCTTAAAGTATCCATGGTTTTCCATCCACATCCGTGATCCTATGATGAAAGGAAGAAGTGGAATCTTTAGGGCATGGAATCTATAAGAAACTCCATGGACCCAAGAGATAAACAAAAACATGAGGAAGAACATGAAGATTCCAATAAAGAAAGAGAATCCAGAACAACCAATCATTGTATCGAGAATCACAAGATTACTAGCCCGATATGAACTCACTAAAAGAAATCAAGCAAAGGAACTGGAAGTTGTGATGAAGAACAATGTATATGAATGCAAACATTGCAAGATCCAGAACTAGAGGTTCTCCTAGATGGAGGGAGAAGAATATGATGATTACTTGTTCCAGTAAACCAAACATACCTCTACATGAGTCATTATATCATCTGCAATATCCATGGGTTGGATTTCTACATCAGATGAATGCAAAGATTGTTCTCCACCGAAATTGAACAAAGAGCGTATGAAGAGAAACCTCAAGGATTTGAGGCATACCAGAAAGAGACTCTTGTATGCAGATGGAAGAAGACAACTTGGTGGAGAACCTCCAATGCACAACATAAGCGTTGTTTGCCCTTGAACAAGTTTTGGAAAATACTTGGTCATAATTGACCGTTTTTGGGACTGCGATAGCTTGCCAAAGATGGAGCGCAACGCAAAGTGGAAATTAGGGAAAATAGACCTATTTTTGGGAACCTTTAGGGTTTTGGGTTAATGTAACGGGAAAGGGATGTTGGCCCATGGGTTTACCCATGCTTAGGCCCATTTTTTAATATATAAATAGATACTTAAGAAATGTAAGTAGAGAATGGTAGTACATCTATGTGATGTATAGCTAAAGGTTTAGTGCTAGTAACTGGATCTATGTGATCGGATGTATATTGCAAGTGCTCTGTGCATGATTGTAAATAGATTGGAAAGCTAAGTGCAATTTGTTGTAGTTTTGTGCTGAAGTGCAAGGAAGAAGGATCTAGCGAGCTACGCAAATCTTCTTTCCTGTGTGAAGTAAGGATCACTGAAGCTTTGTGCTGTAACCGCTTGACCGAGATAATATAAAGAAGAAGAATTTGTTGACATAGCCCCAGGGTGGGGGTGAACCATGGTAACTTTGTGTATTGTTCTCTGTGCTTTGACCTAATGTGTTTATCTCCTTCTTGGCTAAGTGCTTGATGTGATTAAATAGATTTGGTTATGATTTGTGCTTCTGAGATAGGAATGAATGTTCGATATGATATATAAGATGCTTAGTGTCTGATCTGGTGAATCCAATCTATCTTGTTGTATCTAAGTGATAATTCTTCTCGAATCTAAGTATATATTGTGATTCTCTGTGCTATCTGCGAAGTGTTGTAAGGGTTGAATATTGATGGATAAACCATGCTAGATAATTGCTAACTGCTATAATCATAGATCTATGTCCCAACTAAGGTTGCAGACATCTGAGTCCTGCAACCACCCCTGCCTCTACCTCGGGTCAGACTTCATTTGCTTCGCAGGTGTTTCCGAAAGGGGCGGTAGTTAGGGTTTGTTGGTGCACTCTTGAGCATGAACCCTGGGTCTGCCCCCATGCCAACAAATGGTTCCATTGTCGGGACCTGAAACTGTGATTGCTAGGAACTAAAGAAGAAAAATCTTTGTGCAAAATAAGCTCTGTGCGTAGATCTATTGCCCTAGTGCGTAGTATTCTACTTGACCTGCTAACCTTTGTGCCAAGAAAGAAAGGTCGGATCTAAAGGAAAGAGGTCAGATCTGCAAGAAAAGAGGTTGATACTGAAGAAAAGAAGTGAGATCTGAAAACCTTGTGCCCTAAGAAAGAAATTTCTACAGAAAAGAGGTAAGATCTGTAAGCTCTAGCCTCTAGTAAAGGTAAGAATAAGTTCATGTTTTAGATCTGAAAGCTTTGTGCCCCATGGAAGAAAATAAGTGCAAATTTTTACTTCTAACATATGGATTTAGGTATGCTTGATTGTCTCATCTTAAAAACTAGAGCATTGTTAGATAAAAGAAAGTTTGATATGAATAGAAATAGTGAAAGATATATTATACCTATGCATAGAAAGAGTTTTTGGACTAACCAATGGATGCAGGACCCTAGAAAGAAACTTTTGTAGGCTGGCCCTTATGATCTTAGCACATAGTACAAAAAGAGTTGAGGATCATTGGAGAGAAAGCGAGGATTAACTCTTTGCTACAATTGCAGAAGACCAGGTCATCTTGCTAAGGAATGCCCCGGGAGAAACCCTAGGTGCCTCTGTTGTAGAGATATGGACCATGAAGTATTGGATTTCCCTAGAATGATTGCTAGACTTGAAAAGATGAATATGGAACAAGCAAACTCTGAAGGAAATCAAGAGACTAAAATTATAGAAGAACCCCAGAAAGTATCAAAGATCATGTTACTGAAAATAAAAGAAACCCTAGATGACCATAAGGATGTCAGTTTGTCAGATATATTCAAAGAAAAGGAGAAAATCGAAGTAAGAATAGGAGAATTCGACATTGACTGTGCTCTGGATGAGGGAACACCAATGAACATCATGACAGAAAGCACTTGGGAAAACCTAGGAAGGCCTGCTCTAGTCCCTTCACTAGGAACCATCGGATTGCTTAAAGGAAAAATGGTAACCCTATGTGGTAGAATTACCCAGATAGCTACGACTACCCATGGAACTTCGACAGAGGAAGAATTTGAAGCTATTAAATTTATTGAGGACCACGCCCCATTTCCAGCTTTGTTAGGAAGGATCTGGATTGAAAAAGACCAGATCCATAGAACAAAAGAAAAGGACACTCTAGAACAGAAGAAGCAAGAACTCATGGAATTTATGTCTAGAAGGATCTCCTACTTGATGAAAGAATAAGAGGACAGACCTAAGCCATTGAACACCAGGGACTTGGGTATCAAAGTTATAAGAGCATTAGAGGAACCATAGAATACCAAAATACATAATCCATATGATGAAGGAGTATTACCTTTGGATCTGAAGAAAGAACCTACGCAACATGAAGTGACTATGTCAAGAGAAGATACGAATCAGAATGTCAAAAGGATGACCGAGACAAAACTTACTAGGAAAAAGGATAGGAAGCTAAGTAAGAAGAGGGCCAAAATCAGAAAGTTACAGAAGACTCCAGAGGAAACTTCGCAGAAGGAAAAATCACAGGAATCGAGCTTCGCTGAGATATAAGAACAACGAGATGGGTCACTTCACCATGGTGAAGCGATATAGCCGTTGGAAGCCAATATGTCCGTTCGACTACCGCTCTGAACGGGTCGAAAAGAAATTATGGGTTACCACTAGACCATTGGACAACACCAGAATGGATAGAACAAAGTTAATGAAGGCCCCATGTCCGTTGCAAGCAGACCGTTGTTGATATTGCCTATTTATCTCGTTGCGCCATGCCCAAAGAACAATTTTTCCAATTAAGAAGTTGAAGCTCACAGAATTAGCAAGTGTCTACACTGATCATCACACCATTGTTATTTATCCCAGTATAGTGCTTAAGACCAGTGTGACCCCGATTATTTTCCTTGAGTGTATATGTCCGACGAGCTCAGTGAAGTTGAAGAATATGTAAGAGAGGTACTCACTAGCCTCAGAACCGAATGAGTCATGTAGGAAAGAGGGTTTTCTACATGTTTACAGGCATCATTGATGAGAGGAAAGCAAGCCTTCCCACCGACTGCTTGAGCAGGAACATCTCGAGCCAGCGTAGAAAAAAGAACTAAGCATAAAGATGACATAACCAATGAAAAGTTAGTACCGTCCATCCTACCAAATTACATACCCCCTTTGAGAGGTGCGATTAACTGGGGCATCATCCCTCGAGACTTTGAATACACCCTAGTCACTGCTTATCTACCAAAAGGAGTACGCACCTACTGTGCAGATCAAGACAAGGTTGCAACGTTGAAGTTTTGCGACTTCAACCTAGGAGACCGTAAAGCTTATAGCATGATTTCCCCACACAAGTACTTAACTAGAACCAAGGGAAAGAATTCCAAGATCTTCCCTCAGCAATGGACGATTAACCTCAATTAGTCTACGTTGCTCAGCATCATGAAAATACTGCACTTCGGCAGACACCAAGAGGTGAATTCTTGTGTAAAAATACTGCTAGCAAGTTACCATGGAGGATACCTATGGGTAAACCACCACATAGTTGTTGATCCGACGCTGATCAATAGGATCAATGGGCTTAGTATGCAGGGATCTAATCCCTAGGATTACTACCCTGGAAAGACCGCAGACCACACTCTTTCATAGAAGATTAAATAAGCTTATGGAAATGTCGAGAAGGGCACGTGAGGCTACAAGGTAGCCTCTATTGAGAGTGGCACAGTGCGCCTTGCATGCCAACTGATAGCAGGGAAATTGGTATGTAAGAACATACCAACTCAAGTATCAGGCTTCATAGTTGACCTCGCAAGAAAATGCACATAGGGACTACAGATGAACTGGGCGAAGTACCTGGTTAACCAGCTAGAGATTGACTACAAAGAATCCTAGGATCAGGGGCATGAATTCCACTTTAGCTGGCTGCTAATAATGATCACTTTTATTGCATGGGAGCTATCGGAAGGCGCAACCTTCCCGAACCTCGACCCTTTTAAGCCCTTAACTACAAAGTTCAGTACTTTATGGTACTCAAATGATATGAACAAACAGTGGCAATAAAATGCCATTTTTCATACATACTATAACCAACTGAAATCATATATAGGGGGTGAACCTCGCATAACCCCAAACACTTTAAAAAGGTTCCAACCTCTAATAAAGTTCAACGTGGATCGCCACTTTATATACCTAACTCCACGCGCTGATGAACACCGGGAACAACTTCAGTCCTATTATAAGCTGACAGAAGAAGACATGGAAGAAGTCACCAAGGAATGGTCGACATACCTCCTTATCTTAGAATATCCAACAGATATGTCCGACATCAATAGCCCAGAAGCTGCACAGAATGCACCTGGGCCCATTAAGGCGAAGAAAACTAAGAAGATAAATAAAGATGAGGAAATCCAGGACGTTGATAGTAGATCTATAAGGACGGCTTCCACCACACCCGATCATGGAGGTAATAACAAAGACTTCGAAGAAGTTGAACAAAGGCCATAGGATGAAGTAGAGATCATAAAGAAAAGAAAGGGTTCACCTCTAGAACCATCTTCCAAGAACAAGTCGAAATCATCTGTGACTAAACTGACGACCACACACACCCCAGATGACTTCAACTTTCTCCTCGTGACTATGAATGAAGCTATCGAAGAGATAACAGAAAAACAGGTAGCCAAGCAAGAGGCCATGTACAACAGAATCGACATCGAGCTCCAAGGAGTAAAGCAAGCACTTCAATCGATCCACGCAACTTCCATTGTGCCCCTGCCAGAAGAAACAACAGAACCAAGAGATGAACCAGTTCAACTCCGCAAGATTGTTGACACAGTCGAAGTATGCCTTTGGAAAGCAGAAGAAGCAACAGTGCAGGCCACCCAGGCCCTAAAGTAAGCACAGGAGGAAATCATAGAGCAAGACCGAGCTGCACAACAAGAGAAGAAGACCATCCAAGCGAAATTTGACGAAGACAGAGAAAACATCCAAAAGGAGAAGGAGCAGCTTCTCGCGAAGCAAGTTGGGATCGAAGAAGCTGTCAAAAGAGAATTTTTCTTTATGACCGGCTTAGAATAGAATGCCGAAGAACCCTTAGACCGTCAAGTGATGAAGCTTGCTAAAGTTATTCAACAACTTCAACAAAGAGTCGTTGACTTAGAGCTTCAGATCAACCCAAGAACCCCACAAGAAGAGTGCGACCAACAAGAAATAAATGTCCGGAGTACAGTAGAAAAGATTAAAGAACTCACCGAAGAATGCAAACAATTAAGTAGCAGAAGTGCGCAGATACATGAGAAAATAACCGAGAACCCGAAATTGCATAAACTGGAGTCGCAGCTCCAGGAAGCGAAGCAGCATGTAGATAGACTTTAGATGCAGTTGAATTCCCTATCAACCATAGAGAAAATGAATCAATCCCACGAGCAACATGTCACACAACAACAGATCCACATGATCCAGAGCAAGGTAATGGAAGTAACTCAACAACTTCAACCTTTGCAGGATAAGGCATGTGGGCTATTCTTAGAGATTGAGAACCAAGGAACAAAGCTAGAACAGATCATGACTACAACATAACAACACATAGAAGGACTATCCAATAGCGCACTCATCCAGGAGTTACTGTTATCCCCGATATCTAGGGATAACTAGGAGATCATGTCTCGAGGCCCACATAGTCCTAGACATGGAGTACGAGAGTAGATTGACTTGAGCACGGCCCTTGAGGGCCTATCTTTCTTCTTTTTAGCCAGACTTGTCCTGCCAGCAGTACCAGCCTCCATCACTACCGGCCTGGGCTTGCATCAGAAAAGGCTCTAGCTCCATGAGGTAATTGGTCCAAGGTATCATGGTATGTGTCACGTTTGATCATTACAACCTTCTTATGTATGCATTAGATCTCTTTCATTTCAGATAACTGCTTGGATCTTACACTAATCCACTTGACCACTGTTAGGGTGATTGATGGGGTAGCTTAG